>JASDQU010214447.1:2069-18392 GCA_032191745.1 Picea mariana | reverse complement strand
AAAAAAAAATATAAAAATTTTAGTAAACAAAAAAAAAAGCAAAATATTTTTTAAAAAAAAAGTGCAGGCACGCATGGATTCCATGTGCCCGCCTTGCTTCCTCGAGCTCCCTCGTATCTAACACTAACCTCTGTCGTCTTAACCCTAATTCCTCTTTTCCCATCGTTTCATCTTGCGAAGTTTCTGGTTACGCGGTCGGCCGCCATGCTTAACCCTCTCCTCCATACTACCTGCAACGGGTGGGTGAATCTGCAGGCTTCTGCATCAAGTGAATTTGGAGAGGAACTGTAATTGTTATTATTTATGTTTTCTTTCATGGCTACAATTTTCCCTTCACAACAATAGTTTTCAGTTTTCCTTTCACAACCATAGTTTTCGATTTTCCCTGCATCCTTCAATTCGGGAAGAAATAGGCAAGGATAGAGATAGAGTTGTACATATTCATTTGATGTGTTTTGAGTGTCAAGTTTGTGTCCATATTGTGTATAGGGAAATCTGACAACGAGGTTTATTGGGATGTAATCCTTACAAATTTGGTAATGGGTTTGAGGAATCAGGCCAAACTCCTTTCTGTTCCTATGTAGGGCTAACAGATAGATTGCTATAAGTCGATAGCAAGAAACGTCCAGGCTTTGGGAGGACAAAGGCCATTTAGGACAGCAAAAGCTCCAGAGATTGGTACTGCCCTTTAATTTTCATCAGTGTGAAGCATCCGTAGCTGTGGTCTGTTTTCTTCTTATGGGAGATAGACAAAAGGGCACGAGAATTTAGCCGACAAGTTCCACTAATTTCTATCAATTGCGGTCGATTTCGACCCTTGTAGTGTACGAATTCCCTATTCACGGGCTTGAAATTACATTTTCTCATCTCTTTGGGGTTTGATTTAGCCAATTTCAGAGACCATTATAGTTAGGCATTCAGCCAGCAGTTTGGATCGTTTTGGAGCCTTTTTTTTTTTAAATCGATAGATAAAAGATAACCGAGGAATTCAGCCATTTAACGCCAGAAATCGGCCATCTTTGAGCCAGACAACGTCGAGCTTCCATATCTTTGTTATTTGGAAATCACCGAAGTTGTTTCCATTGCAAGAAACGTTGTATCTGCTTTGCTCTAGCACTGTAAGGTTGGACGACGATCACTAGAAAAGATAATTCTAGAAAAATGAGCAGTTCGGTGGTCAGCGCTATTCCCGAATCTGTTTAGGATGTCAATGTGTCTGGTAAGATATGTGATGCCTATTTAGATTAAGGAACCAATTCTTCTTTAAATTTTTTTGTAATCAATTTTTTTACCTCGTCGCATATCGTGATTTCTTTATTTCTAGCAAATATTCGAGAAACTCTGTGACACAATTGTTAAATAGTAGAAGCCATACAATCCTGAATAGCGCATGAGAGTTTAGAGCTCTAATAGAGGCAAATTATGGAATAGTTTGTTTGGTGAATGGTGAATCCGACCCGCAATGATTTTAAGAAATAAAGAATACGCTCAGGAGATGCAAATTTATGTAGCAAATATTATTTTCTTATTGCATGACTTAAATCAACCCTCTATAGGAAGATTTTACAGTTGAGCTCAAGTAAATTTGGTAAAAGTTAGATAGTAATTTCGGTATTTACTACACTATTTAAATCCAGTCTTTATTAGGAAGGTTTTCCCTTCAATTTAAGCAAATTTGGTAAGATATCTCAAGAATTTTTCCATTCACAGAGGATAGCACTGAAAATATGGATGAACAAATGGCCTCCTCGTGAAATTGATGCATAAGCTCTTACCTTGTAATGTATTCCCAATAAAGTGTATATGTTTTCACCAGTAATTTATACTTCCATGTCTAACTGCAAATCTTTTTCACTGTTTGTTCTACAAGAAAACATTTACGAGTAAAAGATGGCTTACATTTCGCATTTGTAACAACCCTAGTAGTTAAAATTCGTGTTAAAATTCCTATTGCATTTATTTATTTTTTATTTTTTATTAAAATTTTTGTGTTTTGTTTGCAGGTTAAGCGTGGCTAGAGTTAGCGCTTGGAGTTTTGGCCCTTAGGCCCATATTTCAACAAAAGCTCTGATACCATTTGTAGTGGCCAATTTAATTTAACTTCCAGTAATTCTTCAAACAAGACAGTAACTTCTACTAGATTTATGATAATTTAATAATTCCTTTCTATTTTAGCACATACACATGTAATTTAACAACGAATATTAAAATTGTATAAAAGAATAAAAACAAATACATAATTTTTAAATACCTGGGCCTGATGCTAACCCTCCTCTTTCACTTGCCTTGTTGACCGCTGCTGCACTGTGTAAACACTGCTCAAACCTACTATCCTCCCTACCAACTAGGACAACTACCTACCTCCAGGATATCATATGGATATCCTGGCCCCCGTGCCCAAAACCTCCAGTAAACCGATGCCTGTACTAATCCAATCCGACTCCAAAACTCAACTCCTCTCTGCAAATCCAAGAGAGCCCCAAAAATCAATCCCCCTATCTCCCCTAGAATGATCCCCTCGTAAACCCCCTTCCCATCCATATTCCTCCTTCACCGACTTCCCCCTCATTTACTTCCCTACCTACCCATTTATTACCTTATCTTATCCTTTCATAGTTAATGCCCCTTATCCCCTTTATTTATTATTTTATCCTATATTTAATGTCCTATCCCTTCCCGAATACGTAAGCTTAATTTAAACAATATAACTTATTAATCTTTTAAATTTAATACTCATGTTATTAAATGTAACATGTAGTTAATTAATCAATTAATTAATCAAATTGAAACCATTAATTAATTAATAATTATTTAATTAGTATTATTATACCTATCTTGTTTAATTAATACCATATTAAGACGACTAATCCCCTAATTAATTTTTTACTTAATAATCCTTAAACATTTGTTCAACTAGGGTTGTTACAGAATCATTGGTACTGGTACAAAGTTAATTCATGATAGTATATGTGAAAGAACTGTTGATGTGGTTCATGACCATGAAATCCCAGACTTTCCAAGGTAGAGAGATGAACTTTCCTTTCATTTTTTCATGGAAAAAATGGAACCAATAGATGTACTCCCTTGTTATTCCAACAAAAAAAATTATACCAGATATGTGACATGGAAGGAAGCCATGATTTTGTTTAGACACAAAAATCCTTGTAATATTATAGTTCTCCATTTCTTCTAGTCTTCCCTTCCTATCCAGGAAGATTTTCAACTGGCCAGAGAACCGGGGAAAATACTTTCCAGATATCAATGCTTTAAAAAAGGAAAAAAAATAATTAAAGACCTTCTAAAATTGTTGGAAAGCGTCATGTCTCCATAATTTCTAGCATGAGAATATTACTGGGTCAAATTCAGAGTTCAACTTCCTATACATAGATAGTCCAGGAAATGGATAGAAATTCGGCATGGTGAAAATTAAATAACATGGCATAAAGAATTTCATTCGCCTCCTCTATTGCAATAACTGCGAAGATATTTGAATGTAAATCAACTTGCAACAATGGAAGATGGTTCGTTCCTTGACCGTAAAATATAAAATATACAGAATCATCTGAGAGATCTCAGTTGCACTTTCTTGTCTCGTTGTCCTCGTGAAAATACATGCAATTTTCCGAAAAAGGTTTTCACATGCACTAACCTGTAATATGGAGATGTCCTAGGGAGTGGGAGTTGGGTCCTCTAATAACTTTGGAAATAGGTCTAATTCATTACCATGCTTCTTTAAGAACTGTTTGCAATTCTTTCCCTTGAAAGTAGTCGTTGGGTCAGGAAGTGTTAACATCTTTCTAAATAATTTAGGTGATAGGGAGATTTGGAAATGGTAACCCATCTGGACAATCCACTGGTTTAGAATATAGTTCTCGATTCAGCACATGACCAAGTCCTTAAAGTAAAAAAAATTGGGGATACAATCTGTCGTTGCATTTTTAGATGTTGAGATAACTTTCATCTGGGCAGAAGTGGACGAGTAGTATTCATAAGCTATGGACCACTCAAAATGTTGGTCATTTTGCTCGAAAATATTCAAGGTATCTCCACAAAAATATTGTCGAGATGCAGCCATAAGGTGATGAAAACCTTCATTTTCTCCTCATTTTATTTAGAATGGAGCCCACAACATCATAATATAATCTCCAGTAAATATTGGTTCAATGTTTTTTAATGGGAGATGTCCTCGACCTTTTCACCTTTTAATTCCAATCTTTTCAAAGCTAATAAAAGCGTCATCAATTTTCATTGGAAAAGTGTGTGAAGAAGGCAGGGAAATCGAGAAACTATTGAAAAGCGAGGAAAACATTGACAACTATGTAATATACCTGGATCTTGACAAAATCAGGTTCAAGTGAGAAGATAATTTGTTTATATTTACTTAACCAATTTTCACATTATTTCATTTTATTATTGTTCTATATGGCCCAAATGCAAACTATGTTCAAATTGGAATGGTGGAGCAACATTTTAATATGCAAGCAGAGTCTCAAATATCAGAACCTATAAGGTTCAAAAATGACATGCACAATAATAAAGAGTGGCATTATGTGAACACATTTGTAGATGACAGTGGGCCAACACAATATTTCATTCTTTCTATGCCGACACCTTAAAAAAATGAAAACAACTATCATTTTTTTGCGAATTCAAGATTTCCAGAAGGAAACTAATCAGATTTCATAATATTCTCCCATTAATTCATTTTAATGGGAGATTACCTCGAGATTTCCGCTTATTAATGCTAATATTTTCGAACATCTGTGGTGAGTTGTCACCAATAAAATCAAAATTAGTGTGTATTGGGAAGCAACAAATGTGCTGTGCATGGAGGAGAATTAAATATGCTTTGGTACTTTTTTGAACCTCGGAGTCTGTGGTGGAATTGTGGATCACTGAATTTTTGGATGAAATATGTATACTTGGAACACGCGAAATGAGATTTCGATAATGCATACCCGGGAACCCAAGGCCACAAAATTGGCTAAGGAAAAAAAAGCGCTCGGTCAGACTCATGATGTCAAGATATAGATGGATATACAATTTGTGACTTCGATAAAGAGTGAGGATTGTGATTTCGAGGAGTCTGGGGTCGAATTGTAGATAACCGGAGTTTTGGATGCAAGATGTATATCTGAACATAGGGAATGGGAGTTCTATAATGCATTGGTGGGGAACCCACAACCATAAAATTGGCTAACTGTGGAAACAAACTGGGAAAAATATCAATATATGCTTTGGAATATCAACAAATGCTGGGAAAAATAAGTCACAAGCTCTGAGTCTGGGGTCGAATTGTAGATCATTGAAGTTTCAGCCGCAAGACTTATACCACACACACCGAGCATGAGAGTTTGATGGCGCCTATGCAGGAACCCACGGCCATAAAATTTTCCAACTATGAAAATGAACAACAATCGGTTGGAATCGTGATGTAAAGATATAGATGGACATGGAATTTTTCACTCTGCCATTCTGGGAACCCTTGAGCATAAACATGGGACTAAGTATAAAATATGAAATTGATAGTAGAGGGGAAGGAAAATAGGGATAAGGGATAAGTATAGAATATGAAAGAAAAAGGGAGGTAAGAACTATATGCCTCATAGTACGGAGAATACAATCGACATAAAAGCAAGATGCTACGTAGGAGCAAAAGAAAAAAAAAGATGGAGTATAAATTTATTTATTTCAAGATAGCAGCATAGAAAACATAATTGACATGAAGACAAGTTAATGTACAGGAAGATATGGAGTATTCAAGGAGGGAAAAAGAAACAGATTTGCAAACCAGTTCAACAAATACAGGTAGAGTAAACAAAAAAATATTGGATATGGAACACATGTAGAAATACACACCATTGCATGGATTCTTCTAGAATTATGGTTGAGAGTTCTTTGTTGCGTCTAGATTTCCTATTGTTTATCTGAAAAAAATTACAAAAACAAATGAACATGAACATAAGTTGACATGTAAAGAAAAAAACAAGGTCTATGTATATAGATTAAATAAAATAGAAATATAGTATAAAATCGATGTGAGACGATGCGCGGGTTGGCAGACTCACGGGTTCACATTTATAGTCATGCCTATGTATGATGAGTCTGATTGACCACAACATGAGATTTAGTAATTTATAGAATATTACAACATTTTACCAACATTTATAGTAATTTGTACAATGTTATAATTTATCACGAGTCCCACCGACCACTTTGTACAAATAGAATAAATTACATTAGTGAATAATTTTTGAAAATATTTTTTTGTCTCCACTTGTCAATCAAATGAAGTAACTAATTTATTAAAACTATATTGGAGAACTTGCACAATGTACGCAGATCAAAGTTTTTTGTAACCATACCTCTTAGTCCCAGGCATACACATTGTATTTGTTGCAGCACATTGCACCTCAATTGTTTCAGACCTGGCACTCAAGGCTGCAACCCTATTCCCAAATCACTGTGTTCTTGTTTCAATGTAGAAATACAGAGAATAGAATTGACATGAAAATAAGTTGATACGTAGGAACACAAGAAAGAAAAGATGGGAGTAAAAATTTGTTTAATTCAAGATAACAGCACAGAAAATTGAATTGACATGAAGACAAGTTAATGTATATGAATATATGGAGTATCCAAGGAGATAAAAAAACATAGCTGCAAACCAGTGCAACAAATATAGACAAAGTAAATGAAAAACTATTGGATATGGAACATGGGTAGAAATATGCACTTCTTCATCGATTGTTCTTCATTTCTGGTTATGAGTTGCTTGCGGTGTCTAGTTTTCATGCGTGTTTCTATGAACAAAAGCACAAACAAAATGAACATGAACATAAGTTGACATCTAAAGAAAAAATAAAGTACTATGTACATAGACTAAATAAAATAGAATAAGAGGAATAGAGTAACATATAGTGTTAGAAGAATGTACCATTTTTTTTTGTTCATTCAAGTTTTTTTTTGTATATATATATATATTTGTAAAACGAAATTGTGACCAAAATCAATTAAAAACTAGGGAAAACTAAGAAGTTGGATATCTCGATTTTCTGCAACAGGATAAACAGATATGCTTTGAAGCATAGAAATATGATTTTTCAATATGCCTGATGTATATTTCATAATTCAAGTGCGACACCAACTGTATGGTGACCAGACCAGTATGTTTACAAATGAGGGAAAACTAAGAAGTTGGATAATTTGGTTTTCTACAAAAAGGTAGACAAATATGCTTTGAAACATATAAATGTGACTTTGCAATATGTTTGATGTATATCTCATAATTCAAGTGCAATACCAATTGTATCGTGATCAGACCAATATCTGTCTAAGATAAAGATGTTGTATTGAGGAATGGGCACATTTGACCATACATAGTCAATAATCACGTTTTGTACATGTCTTGTGTTGTTCAAGAGAAAGAGAAAACTGTATTTGCACATGTAATTTTCCAATTCTTTTTTTTTGGAATTCTTTTGTAGCATGTCAATATTGAAGTCTCCTACAAGCACAATGGTTTCGTTCAAATGAAAATGGTCTAATGTATTGGAAATAACATTTAGTATATTGGAGAATGTTACATGGGGAGAAGGATACACATTAAGTATTGCAATTTATGTTCCATGGAAAAATATTTTTGCAAGCACCATCTCAACATTCTTTTCTTCGAAATGTATATGCTCCAAAATTTGTACATGTTTTTTCACCAATAACATCACCCCATGTGTAATGTAACTTGATATGCAATTGTGATTTGGAAATTGTTTGTTTTTCATGCATAATGCCATGTATGTTTCCTTCAAGAACATAATATCAAATGGCATTGTATCATAGTCATTGAGTATATCATCCATGTGTGCATGTAACCTGCGTGTGTTAAGAGAGAGAATTGATACATATGAGTTTGTTTGTATGAATTGATAATCATATGGTAGATGCCATTTTGCAGTAGTCTTGAGGCGTTGCATTTCAATATCAACTTTCTGTTTGAATTTGAAATTATATTTTGTAAGAGGACTTAGAAAATACAAGGAGTCTATGCTTCTGAAACATTATAGTGTTGTGTAGACAAGTCCATGTATTTGAATTCCAACAGGCTGAAATGAAACACTATCAAGTGTTAGTCCTTGGGATATGTGGACTGTACGTGCACGTGCAATTTTAATTGGAAAAGGTTTTTGAATATTCAATCAACCTGTCTTTGCTAATGTCAATACTAGCTTTGATATTCACACGATAGTTGTCCAATCGCTTGCAGTGTTTGAATTATATAGATAGGTGTCCAATCGCTTACAGTGTTTGAATTTGAAATTATCTTTTGTAATAGGACTTAGTAAATACAAGGAGTCTATGCTTCTGACACGGGACAATGCTGTGTATACAAGTCCATGTATTTGAATTCCAGTAGGCTGAAATGCAACACTATCAAGTGTTAGTCCTTGGGATAAGTGGACTGCACGTGCACATGTAATTTTAATTGGAAACATTTTTTGAATCTTCAGTCAACCTGTCTTTATTGATGTTGATATTAGCTTTGATATTCACAAGATAGGTGTCAAATCGCTTGCCTATATGCGGTTCATGGAACTTAATCCAAAGGACATCAAATTTTTATGTTTTGGTATAGCCTTTGAGTATTCCATCTGCACCATTGACTAATCCATCCTGTGAATCATAGTTGTAGGAATATATCTCAACCAACATTTCTAATTTCAGAACAAGATGCAAATTTAAAGTGGTTGTATGTTCATTACATGGCACATTTCCATGGTTATCTTCTTCCAAGTCAACTGAATTGATGATGATATCATTACCAGACATGAGAGATAACATGTACCTATTATGCATTGCAACATCTTTACTTGTGTAGAGCAGGTAAGGGAAGGTTGGGTTTTTTGGTGCAGGTCGCAAGAACCTCAAATTGATATATGTTAAGTCATCATGTGTTTGGTTGTTTGTCTGCATTCTATTCAGAATTGCAATAAATGTTTCATCTTTCTACCGCATTATAGTATGCAATTCAAAGAATTTAATATTTTTAGTCCAGATGTCATGCGTCACTATTTGCATGTTAACCGTAGGTTATTCATGTTGGACACACCTACCACACTAAGAGAGGGGGGGGGGGTGAATGAGTGTGGAGCTCTTTTTCCCAAAACTTCCCTCTTACACAAAACTCTTTAGTTAACATTCAACATTTACTCATTCCCATTGTTGTCATTTATAACCAGTTAGATCTGAACATATATTAGCAATATATCATCAACAATTCATTACCACAAGGAACACAAAGAACACAAGATGTATGCACAATTTTTCTATTGTTTATCTGAAAAAAATTACAAAAAATTACAATGAACATGAACATAAGTTGACATGTAAGAAAAAAAACAAGGACAATGTATATAGATTAAATAAAAGAGAAATATAGTATAAAATAGATGTGAGATGGTGCACTGGTTGGCGGACTCACAGGTTCACATTTATAGTCATGCCTATGTATGATGAGTTCGACCGGCCGCAACATGAGATTTAGTAATTTATAGAATATTATAACATTTTACCAACATTTATAGTAATTTAAACAATCTTATAATTTATCATGAGTCCGACCAACCACTTTGTACAAATAGAATAACTTACAATAGTAAATAATTTTTGAAAATATTTTTTTGTCTCCACTTGTCAATCAAATGAAGTAGCTAATTTCTTAAAACTATATTGGAAAACTTGCACAATGTATGCAGATCATAGTTTTTTGTAACCATACCTCTTAGTCTTAGGCATACACGTATTTTCTACGGAACATTGCACCTCAATTTTTTTAGACCTGGCACTCAAGGCGGAAACCCTATGCCCAAATCACTGTGTTCTTGTTTCAATGTAGAAATACAGATAATAGAATTGACATGAAAACAAGTTGACATGTAGGAACACATGAAAAAAAAGATGGGAGTAAAAATTTATTTGATTCAATATAATAGAAAATAAAATAGAATTGACATGAAGACAAGTTAATGTACAGGAATATATGGAGTATCCAAGGAGAAAAAAAAATAGAGTTGTAAACCAGTGCAACGAATATAGACAGAGTAAATGAAAAACTATTGGATATGGAACACGGGTAGAAATATGCACCTTTTCATGCATTATTTTACTTTTCTGGTGATGAGTTGTTTGCAGTATCTAGTTTTCATGTTTGTTTCTATGAACAAAAACACAAAACAAAACGAACATGAACATAAGTTGACATGTAAAGAAAAAAGGAAGTATTATGTACATAGACTAAATAAAATAGAATAAGAGGAATAGAGTAACATATAGTGTTAGAAGAATGTACCATTTTTTTTTTGTTCATTCAAGTTTTTTTTTGTATATATATATATATTTGTAAAAAAATATTGTGACCAAAATCAATTACAAACCAGGGAAAACTAATAAGTTGGATATCTCGATTTTTTGCAACATGATCCACAGATATGCTTTGAAGCATAGAAATATGATTCTGCAATATGCATGATGTATATTTCATAATTCAAGTGTGACACCAACTGTATGGTGACCAGACGAGTATGTTTACAAATCAGGGAAAACTAAGAAGTTGGATAATTTTGTTTTCTACAAAAAGGTAGACATATATGCTTTAAAATATAGAAATGTGACTTTGCAATATGTTTGATGTATATCTCATAATTCAAGTGCAATACCAATTGTATCATGATCAGACCAATATGTGTCTAAGATAAAGATTTTGTATTAAGGAATTGGCACATTTGACCATACATGGTCAATAAGCACATTTTGTACATGGCTTGTGTTGTTCAAAAGAAAGAGAAGACTGTATTTGCACATGTAATTTTCCAATTCTTTTGTTCTGAAATTATTTTGTAGCATGTGAATATTGAAGTCTCCTACAAGAAAAATGGTTTTGTTCAAATGAAAATGGTCTAATGCATTGGAAAGAACATTTATTATGTTGGAGAATGTTACATGAGGAGAAGGATACTGATTAAGTATTGCAATTTATGGTCCATGGAAAAATATTTTTGCAAGCACCATCTCAACATTCTTTTCTTCGAAATGTATATGCTCCAAAATTGGTACATGTTTTTTCACCAATATTATCACCCCATATGTAATGTAATTTAATATGCTTTTTTTTCATGCATAAGGCCATGTATGTTTCCTTCAAGCACATAATATCAAATTGCATTGTATCATAGCCATTGAGTATATCATCCATGTGTGCATGTAGGCTGCGTGTGTTAAGCGAGAGAATTGATACATATGAGTTTGTTTATATGAATTGGTAATCATACTCCAGATGCCATTTTACAGTAGTCCCGAGGCATTTCATTTCAATATCAACTTTAAGTTTGAATTTGAAAGTATCTTTTGTAAGAGGACTTAGTAAATACAAGGAGTCTATGTGTATAAAATGAAAAAGTGTTGTGTATACAAGTCCATGTATTCAAATTCTAGCATGCTGAAATGCAACACCATCAAGTGTTAGTCCTTGGGATATGTGGAATGTATGTGCACATGCAATTTTAATTGGAAAAGGTTTTTGAATCTTCAGTCAGCCTGTCTTTGCTGATGTTGATACTAGCTTTGATATTCACAAGATAGGTGTCCAATTGCTTGTAGTGTTTTAATTATATAGATAGGTGTCCAATCGCTTGCAGTGTTTAAATCTGAAATTATCTTTTGTAAGAGGACTTAGTAAATACACGGAGTCTATGCTTCTGACACAGGACAATTTTGTGTATACAAGTCGATGTATTTGAATTCCAGTAGGCTGAAATGAAACACTATCAAGTGTTAGTCCTTGGGATATGTGGACTGTATATGCACATGCAATTTTAATTGGAAACTTTTTTTGAATCTTCAGTCAACCTGTCTTTGCTGATGTTTATATTAGCTTTGATATTCACAAGATAGGTGTCAAATTTCTTGACTATATGTGGTTCATGGAACTTAATCCAAAGGAAATCAACTTTTTATGTTTTGATATAGCCTTTGACTATTCCATCTGGACCATTGACCAAGCCATCCTGTGAATCATAGTTGCATGAATATATCTCAACCAACATTTCTAATTTCAAGACAAGATGCAAAGTTAAAGTGGTTGTATGTTCATGACATGGCACATTTCAATGGTTATCTTCTTCTAGGTCAATTGAATTGATGATGATATCATCGCTAGGCATGAGCGATAACATGTACTTGTTATGCATTGCAACATCTTTATTTGTGTAGAATAGGTAAGGGAAGGTTGGGTTTTTTGGTGCAGGTTGCAAGCACCTGAAATTTATATATGTTAAGTCATCATGTGTTTGGTTGTTTTTCTACATTCTATTCAAAATTGAAATAAATGTTTCATTTGTCTGGCGCATTGTAGTATGCAATTCAAAGCATTTAATATTGTCTCTCCAGATGTCATGCATCATTATTTACATGTTAACCGTAGGTTATTCATGTTGGAAACACCTACCACACTAAGAGGGGGGGGGGTGATTGAGTGTGGGTCTCTTTTTCCCAAAACCTCCCTCTTACACAAAACTCCTTAGTTAACATTCAACATTTACTCATTACCCATTGTTGTCATTTATAACCAATTAGATGTGAACATATATCAACAACATATATCAGCAATATATCATCAACAAGTCATTACCATAAGGAACACATAGAACACAAGATGTATGCACAATTTTTCTTTTTATTATGGAAAACAATCTAGGGGTTTTTCAACAACAATTGAATATAGTACAACTCTACAAGAGCACCAGCTCTATAATGTAAGACTCAACTTACACACTCAACACCAACTGAGATAAGGCAACATTCCTTAACAAATATCAATTTGCAATAGGTACATGACCTATTAGTAGTGCAGCCCGCGTGTGTATGCGCCCTGGCTCACTACAGCCCGCGTGTGTACACGGACAATGTATACAACCGTCGGTGTATACCTTTTGAACTATTAGGGTTTATCCTTCAAGATCAACTCATATCCTCTACAACCAACATATCATTCTCTTTTGTCTCTGACTGTCCAATCTGAACACCAACCAGTCACAACACATCCAATCTTTCCAATAGTCTACTCATGCTCCATAATCAATCAATATGAATGCTATATCAATCATGTATAAACAACTAGTATACCATAACAATCATGTCATCACTGAATCAAAATAGTATTTCTCACTCCATAAACCAAACTAAACCACATCACAACATCCATACAAATAATTCCCTAAGCATTCACAACACAACAAACAATACTATCTATTAGCGATAAAAAATGCACTGGCATTTTTGAAAGAATGATGCCTAATATTGCAAGGAATGTTTGACTAGATTCCTGGACTCTAAATGCATATTTGAAAGCACCATTGGAAATATTAGGATTTGTAGATGTTGATCGACTATTTAAGCATGCAAAACGGACTCTCCATGACTAAGAAATTTGATTTTGAAAAAATCTGTGCTTTCACCAGCGCAGAAGGCAGAATTATAACTAGTTAGCTGGTGAAAGCTCCGCCTTTCATCAGCTAAGTAGCAGATTTTCGGGTAAATTAGCTGGTGAAATCCTGTCACAACCAGAATAGCCAAATTTTCGCACAGATCAAGATTTTTTGGGTTAGAATGGTTTGAAACCATTTCAAATGGACAGGTGTTGAATTATCAAGTCTAACTTAACAACTAGTTTGGAAAGGGAAGTAAAAAAGGAGCTTTGTGACTAAGTTTTTGTCAATTTTTAAGGCAAGATATCAGGGATGAACAAGCACATCACCCAATTCAAATTATATCTTCATGATATCAAGCTAAGGAGCCTTGGAAGGCTGATCTCCACTTCATCAACTGTTCAACACATTCAAAGGACCAGCACATAGGGATCATCCTTATTCTGAGGGCCTATCCCTATCTTTTTGTAAATACAATTTTTGTTTATTGTTTTCAGATTATCAGATCCACTGTTTTAGGATCTGAAAAGTGATTGTAAAAGGATATAAATACCTGTCGTTTCTAAGAGTCTAGGGGGTTCAATTCTGGATACATTTTTGGCTATGTACTTTGACACTATCTTTCCATATGAATGAGAGTTTTCTTTGTTCATTATATATTAGTGTGTCCACATTTTCCATTACTCTATATTTAATTCTATTCAGTTCAGTTGTTCAGAACTGTCATCTTCTGATATAGCTCATGAATATGAATTAGATCTTCTTTATATTCTTGTATAACCCTACAGATTTGTACTTGGTTATCCTGAATGTTTTTCTTCATACCTTGATAATTTTCTATAACTGATATCTAGTTTCTCGAAGCACTGCTTATTTAGAGGCATGACATGTTGTCTTTTTTCTAAGCCTTCTCAGTTATCCCATTGTTCCAAACTCTTGATTTCTTATCAATTTCTTAAGTTACCAAGCATCCTTAGCCTACAACCCTAAGGAGTGTCTTGGAGTGATAAAAAATTGGCGTTGTTGTCAGGGAGAGGAGATTGAAGCTCAGCTTCCCTGGGAGACGACAAGATCTACCTTTGATGATAGACAAAGTTTGGACATCATTTGGTTGTAATCATATATCTAGAGACTCCATGAAGGATGAATTCGGTGGGGAATCCATGAAGGATGGATCTATTGGCGACTCCACTGGTATATAAATGAATCAGATCTTATCTAAGAGGTATGTGTTCTGTGATTTTTCAAAAATTGTTGGTTTCCCTAATCCAGTGCCTAGTAGAGATGAATGGGAACGCAACCTTCCCAAATTTCGAGGAGAAGAATGGGAAGTTCCAGCAAAAAACTTGTTAGATTTTCATGATTTTATTCATCGACTTGAAATTGTGCACGAGGATGTTCAGATCCTGTAACATCCCGCTCTGGCGCACTGAGAACACGTATTATTCGAGGACACTTGCTCGCAAGTGAACTGGACCCTTTTTATGTTAGAACTTTTATATTTTATTATGATGTGATTGACAGATGACATGATGTGTTACTATTTGATGTAGACATGTGCTATTGACTTAGCTTTATTGAGTGTGTAGGGTTTTTGACCTTGAGGATGCAGAGGCATCGATAGAACCCCCTTGGACTCCAGACTCGGTCAGGGAGTGTGCTTTTGGGTTGATATGTTTATTATGATGTTTTATTGATTTGATGATTTGAGGTTGACATTTCTGACATGGTTATTGGTGATGTAGGCTGGCGATAGCTTGCCGACCAGACCCACATATGGAGTAAAAGGGCCACACACGATTTGCAGAGAGGTTGAGGGAGAGGGGTGGACAACAGCCCTGCCACCGCCTGCTAGTACTCCCTCCATGGCTCGAACTGTAGGTTAACGATTACCTAGTTCGAGAGGACCCACGATGTCGTGAGGGCCAACTGCGATAGTCGCTTACGATGATTCTAACGGGCACGCAATAAGGCGGGGGCCTTATTCCTTAGAGCCCTTAGTCTCCTACTAGTTCATCTGGCAGAGTATTGACTCTAGGGGTTATAGAGGTCTACCAATCAGTTTAGTTGGCGAGTGGCACCCTTGGAGCACGTGGTGTATCCTGAAGGGCACGTCGCATAAAAGAAACTCAGTTGGCGAGTGGCACCCTTGGAGCACGTGGTGCATCCTGAAGGGCACGTCGCCAAAAGAAAATCCAGAGGCGAGTGGCACCCTTGGCGCATGTCGTGATAAAGGTGGTTGAATGAGTCAGCCTAATTAGCCCTAAGTCATCAACACCTGAATAAAACCTTAAGCATTACCCTTAACCAATCGTCACCTAGCTCAGAATCTAAACCCTAAGCCTAAGACCTTCTAGAAACCGGGGGGGAATTTTAGTGTGGCCTTAACAAATGAAAATAAAAAAAAAGGAAAACAAAAACTCAGACCATCACCCTCTCTTTATCCTTGTCTACTTAATAAAACTATCCTCCATCGCCTAGATCTTCCAGTATCCATCTCCCATTTACTTGTCTAGTTCACATTACTATATCGCCATCCCTCCTCGTACTTCCTCTTTATTCATTTTTGTAATACATTTACTTTTCCCCTATACTGGTTTGCCATCGCCTTAATCTCTCATTAATCTTAAATATACAGATATATTAATGGTAAATTAAATGATGGATAATGATAAACTACAATGATGAATTCATGCTTATTAATAGAAAAATGGAAATATATATATGTATATTTATATTATGAACAATTTATAAACAAATAAAGTTAAGCATGTGAAAATAAAAGGAAATTAAAAATGAGCGCACATACTCTTTCAATTTTTGAAAAGAAAAATAAAAATGAAAT
>JASDQU010214445.1:0-18413 GCA_032191745.1 Picea mariana | reverse complement strand
CAACATATGATTTCTATGCATCATCATGTAGACACATAGATACACCTTGAAGGGCTAAAAAACATTTACGCATTCAAACAATAAAGCACCCCCCATCTTTCTATGCAACATTGAAAATCAATTACATAAAATTTTAATTCCAAGATAAGTAATATTCATTTAGTGTGTAGGTTTTTAAAGTTCAGTTTGTCATAATGTTTCTTGACATTTCTGAATATAAACTGTGTAAGAAGTTTTGAAATGTCCAACCTTTAGAGGACACATTCCACCCATCATCAGGAACAAATGAATGATGGGTGAAGTGTCCATTCAAAAGATTGGATGTTTCAAAACTTCTTACACAGTTTATATGCAGAAATCTCAAAAAACAACACCCATTACATTTGAATTTGGACTCTGTGATGGACTAAAAAAAGAAGGATCATATTTCTAGCATGCTACCTCACATATTTAGGTACGGGCATAATGATTACTTTCTAGGGTAAACACATGGAGATTTCAACAGTAAAGATTACCTATGAGGATTAAAAAAAATGAAATTGGTGCCTTAACAATTATTTATGAAGATAAAAGCATTGAGATCAATATTCCAACAATTTCATCTCTGTTAACCCATAACAAATTCTGTACTAAGAACTTTCCTATAATGAAATCACATGACCATAAATAAAACCATGATGCCTTAACAATTATTTATGAAGATAAAAGCATTGAGATCAACAATTTCATCTCTGTTAACCCATAACAAATTCTGTACTAAGAACTTTCCTGATAATGAAATCACATGACCATAAATAAAACCAAAAACAGTACAGCAACATGATAAGAAGGCCATAAAAAAATTATGCATCCCAGGAAATCTTGTCCAGTGATGGATTTCCTGCTCGAAATTTTGTAAAATGAATGAAAAATTCTAATAAACAGGAAACATGTCACTACAATATACAATATTTTGAGCAGGATTTGTTCCCTAGCATAATGTTGACCATACCATTAACTCATATTATGGATAAGAACATTTAGTGAGACACAGCAGAGCAGCTAGCCTACAATCAACCCATATAACTCAATAAATCTCCAAGTACTCGACCACTGAACCAACCCACATTTGGATGAAAATTATTTGTCAAGACCTTAAATAATATTAAAAACCAAAAACTATACTTTGTGGCTCTAAAAACTTGATATTCATAAACAAATCTGAGAGGCATTGTATCTCACCTGAACCCCAACCATAGGGATAAAAAACCCGTCGACATTCAAGGTATCAATGTAAGGAACAAGATACTGGATTACTTTGGAAGAGGAGTCACAATCGATCAAATTGCTAAGTCCAACAACATCTGAAGACGCTTCGATGAAGTCCACTCCAGCATCGTTGCAATCCACCTTCAGAATACCATCCTCGTCCAAACACAGTCCCTGCAAGAGGGTAGAAGTGAACCAAAACCTCTGACAGGCTTTTCTTCAAGGACTCCACCGCGGAGGCGAATCCCTGGCCTGGGGAGGGGTACAAGATAATCTTCTGATTGTAGAAAAAAGTGACATAAGGAAGATCGAAAGTTGTCAATTCACAGTACCTCTGATCAGATGGCCGAGTAGGATATACACAGCATTTCTGCTGCACAATTATCATGTTTGCATTACTGGCGTTCTCCTGACCATATAAACCATTACGCCTAGCTTGTGGAATATGTTCCTGAGCCATGGTGATTAGGGAGAATTCTTACGACTCGACTTGAATTTCAGCGACGTCTGCAGGAAGGCGCCCATATCATGGGTATTTGTAAAAGGAGTAGGCTAACTCGGGAGCAATCTTCCCTCCCGAGTGTCCTTCCTCCGGCCCTCGACGTTCGCACCTCCGACGACCTTCAATGTTCTCGACGTCTGCGCCTCGTTCGTTTGCCGTTGCCGTTCACCTCCCCTCCTGCGTCGTTTGCCGTTGCCGTTCACCGTTTCCGCCTTCCGGCCCTCCCTTGCACGTCACCAATCGAGTTGGCCAGGGCTCGCGTGCACCAATCTAATTTGAGCCCTAGAGTATTAGATCTAATAAGTAATAAAATAAAATAACTAGAGTCCCTTTTTTAATAAAACACGTAAGATCTAATAAGTATGGAGATTGACTTGAAATTCCAACATAGGACCTTAAAACATATAAAATAAAATAACTAGAGTCCCTTTTTTAATAAAACACGTAAGATCTTATAAGTAAGGTTGGCTCGAAGAGGGTTGTTTCCACCGCCCGCCCGAAGTACGGGGTCAACAAGAGTTGCTTTCCCGCCCGCATCGGGGAGCAAGTCATGTTTGACCAATCCTAGCCAGTCACAGATTAGCCCCTACCAAGGAAGAGATCACAAGGAATAACATCATGAAAAATCATTGGTTACGCCATTAGTTAGTTACGTCATTGCTCTAACTATCAATGAGATACAAAGTTGTGTCATTAGGAATAAAATTACATCAATTAGTTACGCTATTGTTCTAACTATCAATGAGATACAAAGTTGCCTAATMCATATGAAAATGGATTGAAAAACTATGAAAACTTTCTATTTCATCTAGTATTGTTATCTATTTTTAAAAATAATAATTTTTAATAAAAAATAAATATAAAATATTATTTTAAAACCACATTAATTAGTTAAGCCATTACTCTAACCATCAATGAGATACAAAGCTGCTTAATCCATGTGAAAACGGATTGAAAACCATGAAAACTTTCTATTTCATCTAGCATTTCCTATGACATCGTTGCAATAATTTTCTTTATTTACATCATTTTCACAAGTGTTTTACTTATTTTTAAAGAGAATAAAATTTCAATTTATTGTATTTTTTATAATAAAATTTAATATAATTATATTTATTTATTAATAATAAAATCTATTATTATTTAATTATCAATTAATCATCTAAATAACTATAATATTTGTTTTTCTTAATCAAATTACTTTTTCTTTTATTCATGTTGGTAGGATGGATAGATATGATGCAAATCATCAATTAACAATTCCACTATGGTGAATACCCTGAATACATCATCAAGTAGCTTGTGGCTAACAATTCAAATGAAAAGACTTGAGCTACCCATATGCGAGTATTTGCTGGTAGGGTGGATAGATATGATGCAAATCATCCATTAGGGGTTTGAGATGAGAATCAATATATTAATAAGAACTTGGGATTTCATTCAATTGAGACGAGAATCATATAACTGAGGGAGATGTCTAATTACTTTCATGCTCAACATGGAACTATTATGTTTCAATATTTGCTTTTCTTTATGATTAGTTAGTAGTGGACATAAATTCCTTCTTTCAGTTTGACAAAAGATATGTGGTTGGAGTTGCCATTCTATTTGTAGTCATAAATTCCATAACTTTGTTTTTGCATAATTAGTACATATAGTCTGTTGACCAGAGTTTCTTTTAAACATGTAGTTTCTGCACTTTTAAATGTACAATAAATATTTTGGTATGTAAAATTTTGAGAAAAATAATATGTTTAAGTATTTGTAAGATATATACTCTCGAATTGTTTTCATATTGAATTTTAAGCAATCATATTTTTTCCATATTGAATCGAATTCGATTTTGAATTCGAACTTGGTGACAATGGCTTGTGGCATGCAGGATGCATTCTTTACCAAATGCATGCACTCTACTAGAGTCCTCTCAACCGATAATGTTTCACATTTCATATACCCCACCAACATGTGGTAACGTTTAGAGTGGAACCGTATGCACTTTCCAGAAATCGATGATAAGAAAGCTACACGAAAGTTGACTATACGGAAGTTGACTATACGGAAGTTGACCACATGAAAGTTGACTACACGAAAGTTAACTATACAGAAGTTGACCACAAAAGTTGACTATACAGAAGTTGACCACTGAATCCGTATATGCGCATATACGGAAGTGGTCAACTTCTGTATATGTGCATATACAACACATATACGGAAGTTGACCACTTCTGTATATGCGCATATATGGAAGTTTACCACTTCCATATATGTGCATTTACGGAAATGGTTGGCTTTCGTATATGCTCATATACGAAAGTGGTCAAATTCTGTGTATTGGCATATACGGAAATAGTCGACTTCCGTATATGCGCATATACGGAAGCGATCAACTTTTGTATATGCGCATATACGGAAATGGTCGTCTTCTGTATATGCGCATATATACGGAAATGGTTGGCTTCCATATATGTGCATATATGGAAATGGTCGACTTATGTATATGCGCATATATGAATGTAGTCGACTTCCGTATATTCGCTTATACGAAAGCTGACCATTTTCGTATATGCACATATACGGAAGTGGTCATCTTTCGTATATGTGCTTATACAGAAGTGGTCAACTTTCGTATATGTGTCGTATATGCACATATACAGAAGTTGACCACTTCTGTTTATGTGCATATATGGAAGCTGACCACTTGCATATATGTGCATATACACAAGTGGTCAGCTTCCATATATGCGCATAGATGTAAGCCAACCATATATCCAAGCCAACGTGCAAATACAAAAGTGGTCGACTTCAATATATGCACATATATAGAAGTGACCCGCTTTCGTATATGCACATATACGGAAGTTGACCACTTCCGTATATGCGCATATGTGTAAGCTGACCATTTCCATATATGCACATATATGAAAGTGGTCAACTTCTATATATGCGCATATATGAAAGCTGAGCATTTCCATATATGCGCATATATGGAAGCCGACCATTTCCCTATATGCGCATATACAAAAGTTGACCGCTTCTATATATGTTCATATATGTAAATGGTCGACTTCCATTTCCCTATATGCGCATATAGGGAAGCTGACCGCTTTCGTATATGCGCATATAAGCAAATGGTCGGCTTTTGTATATGCGCATATATGGAAATCAACTTCTTTATATGCGCATATACGGAAGCGGTAGCTTCCGTATATGCGCATATACGGAAGCGGTAGCTTCCGTATATGCGCATATATAGAAGCCGACCATTTCCGTATATGCACATATACAGAAGCGATCAACTTTCGTATATGCACATAGAGGGAAATGGTTGGCTTCCGTATATGCGCATATACGGAAGCCGACCATTTCCGTATATGTGCATATACAGAAGCGATCAGCTTCCGTATATGCGCATAGAGGGAAATGGTCGGCTTCCCGCTTCCATATATGCGCATATAGGGAAATGGTCGGCTTCCGTATATGCGCATATACGGAAATGGTCGACTTTCGTATACGCGCATATACAGAAGCTAACCGCTTCCATATATGCGCATATATAGAAGCTAACCGCTTCCATATATGCGCATATACAGAAATGGTCGGCTTACATATATGCACATATAGAGAAGTGGTATATACAGAAGCTAACCACTTCCGTATATGCCCATATACAAAATCTGACCACTTTCGTATATGCGTATATACAAAAGCTAACCGCTTTCGTATATGCGCATATAGGAAATGGTCGGCTTATGTATATGCGCATATACGGAAGTGGTATATATGGAAGTGGTCAGCGTCCATATATGTGCATATACGGAAGTCGACCATTTCCATACATGTGCATATACAGAAGTGGTCAAATTTTATATATGCGCATATACGAAAGTTGACCACTTTTATATATGCTCATATACGGAAATGGTCAACTTACGTATATGCGTATATACAGAAGTGGTATATATGGAAGCTGACCACTTCCATATATGCGCATATACGAAACCTGACCATTTTCATATATACGCATATACAGAAGCTGACCGCTTCTATATATGCGCATATACGTAAATCGTCGGCTTACGTATTTGTGCATTTACAGAAGTGGTATATATAGAAGTAGTCAACTTTCGTATATGCGCATATATGGTCAACTTTCGTATATGTGCATAGCACATAAACGAAAGTTGACTATACAGAAGTTGACCACTTTTGTATATGCACATATATGAAAGTGGTGAACTTCCGTATATGTGCATATATGAAAGTTGACCACTTTCGTACATGCGCATATACAGAAATGGCAGGCTTGTATATGCACATATATGGAAGTGGTCAAATTCTGTATATGCGCATATACGGAAGTTGACCACTTCTGTATAAGCACATATATGGAAGTTGACCAATTCCATATATGAGCATATACGGAAGCCGACCATTTCCGTATATGCGCATATAGGGAAATGGTCAGCTTTTGTATATGCGCATATACGAAAATGGACAACTTCGGTATATACGCATATACGAAAACCGACCATTTTTTATATGCGCATACACGAAAATGGTTGGCTTACATATATGCGCATATATGGAAATGGTCATCTTCCATATATGTGCATATACAGAAGCCGACCATTTTTGCTTCCATATATGAGCATATAAGAAAGTTGACCACTTCCGTATATGCACATATACGGAAGCTGACCATTTCCGTATATGCGCATATACAAAAATGGTTGGCTTCCATATATGCGCATATAGGGAAGTGGTCAACTTCCGTATATGCGCATATACGGAAGTCGACCACTTCCCTATATGTGCATATACAGAAGCTGACCACTTGCCTATATGCGCAGATATGAATGTGGTCAGCTTCTGTATATGTGTATATATGAAAACCGTCCATTTTCGTATATGCACATATAAAGAAGTGGTCAACTTCTGTATACGTGCATATACGGAAGTAGTCAACTTTCGTATATGTGTCGTATATGCACATATACAAAAGTTGACCACTTATGTATATGCAGATATATGGAAGATGACCACTTCCATATATGTGCATATACGGAAGTGGTCAACTTTCGTATACGTGTTGTATATGCGCATATACAGAAGTGGTCAACTTCCATATATGTGCGCAAACAGAAGCCGATCATTTTCGTATATGTGCTTATACGGAAGTGGTCGGCTTCCATATATGCGCATATACAGAAGTGGTTAGCTTCTGTATATGTGCATATACGAAGTGGTCAGCTTCTGTATATGCACATATACGGAATTTGATCAGTTCTGTATATGCGCATATACGAAATCCGACTTAATGAGATGATTGTGGACCACATCACAGTGGTCCACGATCATCTCATTGAGTAAGATTTCGTATATGCGCATATATAGAAGTGATCAAATTCTGTATATGCACATATACAGAAGTTGACCACTTCGTATATGCACATATACAAAAGCTAACCACTTTCGTATATGCGCATATACGGAAGCCGACCACTTTCATATAAGCACATATACGAAAATGGTCGGCTTTCGTTTGCGCACATATATGGAAGTTGACCACTTTTGTATATGAGCATATACGACACATATACGGAAGCTAACCACTTCCGTATATGCACATATACAGAAGTGGTCAGCTTTCGTATATGTGCATATACGAAAGTGGTCAACTTTTGTATATGTGCATATACGGCACATATACGAAAGTTGACTACTTTCATAGATGTGCATATACGGAAACTGACCACTTCTGTGTATGCGCATATATGAAAATGGTCGGCTTTCGTATATACGCATATACAAAAGCCGACCACATTCATATATGCGCATATAGGCAAGTGGTCGGCTTCTGTATATGCACATATAGGGAAGTGGTCGACTTCCATATATGCGCATATACGGAAGTTGACCACTTCTGTATATGTGCATATACAGAAGCCGACCATTTCCATATATGCACATATATGGAAGCTGACCATTTCCATATATGCGCATATACGTAAGCTGACCATTTCCATATATGCGAATATATGGAAATGGTCGGCTTTTATATATCCGCATATACGGAAGTCGACCATTTCCGTATATGTGCATATCTGGAAGCTGACCATTTCCCTATATGCGCATATATGGAAATGGTCGGCTTCTGTGTATGCGTATATACAGAAGTGGTCAAATTCTGTATATGTGCATACACAGAATTTGACCACTTCCGTATATGCGCATATACAGAAATGGTTGGCTTTCATATATGCACATATACAGAAGTGGTCAACTTTCGTATATGCACATATACGAAAGTTGACCACTTTCGTATATGTGCATATACGGAAATGGTCAGCTTCCGTATATGCGCATATACGGAAGCTGACATGGTTGTATGAATCTACAATAATGTTGAATGTGAGAGAATTGAGTCTAGAGGGTTAGAAATGATTCCAAGGGTTCGTAGAGCGACATGGCCTGTTGTAGAGGTCAAGGAACCTTTGTGGGAAGTTTGGAAACCCTACAAAAATTCTAAAAAATTGCATCCCAATGGATCCAGTGAATCCATGTAAGGATGCTACTATAATGGTGAACGAGGGGAAAAGAAAAATGTAATGATTGGGGACCAACTATGATACTTATATGTGCATATGTCCATTATGGCTCAATCTCAATGTCCAAAAGCGGTCCATCAGGTCATAAATGTGTTTTCTAACCATTCTGGAGCGTCATTCTAATGACCAGAGCGCCTCCAACAATCATATAACTTCGCCAGGGAGAATTCCAATTATGTGTGGTCCTGTTGTTCCAGCGAGGTTCAAATCTTGCAAACCTACATCCTACGAGGTTTCAGTCTGCGAAGTCTTCCATCTGGTCTCTATAGCTTTTCCATCTTAGATTTATTTTTATTGAGCTTCCCTGCCTTCTTTCTTGTTATCTGAGTCTCTCTAACTGTTTTTGGAATCCTTTTTCCATTTCTATTCTTATGTTCCCTTAGCACAATGGCTTCGCACTATTGAGGTGCCTTCAAAGGGTATGAATTTAACATTCCTTTTGTTAGTACTTCTTGAGTGGGCATACTTCTTTCTTGCATAGATAGGTTCTTCAAGCCTTGTTGCATTCTTTCGACCTTGACAGTTAATTATCTTACTTTATGTCCCTCATGTGTTGTTACTTTGTTTTGTTGCTTCAACTGATCCTCTCGTTCTTCTATTAGTCGGTCTATTTTCCTAGCTATGAAATTCCTTAATTCTTGCATTTTCTTTTCTGTAGCTTCTTCCTCTGCTTTCCTTCTGATCTGATCCTTCTGAATCCAAGTCTTACCTAACAATAGTGGGAAAGGGGTGATGTCCCCAACAAACTTAATGACTTCAAATTCTTCTTCAGTCAATGTTCCCTGAACAATAATAGGTATATTAGTTATTCTTCCACATAAAGTTATCATATTACCTTTAAACAAGCCTATCCTTCCCAACAAAGGTACCATAGTAGGCTTTCCCAAAATTTCCTAAGTTTATTATGTCATAATATTCACTTGTGTTTCCTCATTGAAGACACAGTCTATGTCGAAGTCTTCTATTCTTGTATTTATGCATTGTTTTACTTTCAGGATATCTGGTAAACTGACATCTCTGTGAGCATCCATCATTTCTTTCAACTGTAATAATGTAATCTGAACTTTCTCTGATCTTTTCTCTTTATGACTTTCTAACATGCCCTTAGTCTGTTGATTTTTTCCATAGTGGCCATCAATTCTGTAGATCCGACCATTCATCACCAGATTTGGGCAAAATCAAACGAAAAAAGTTGCTAGAAAACACCCAAAAGGTAAAGGAGTGGGCTAACTAGGTATATATGTTGGTATATATACCAGTATATATACCAGTATATATACCAGTATATATACCAGTATATATACCTAGGTATATATACTAGGTATATATATCAGTATATATACTAGGTATATACTAGTGTATATACTAAGTATATATACTGGGTATATATACTAGGTATATATACTGGGCATATATACTAGGTATATATACTGGGTATATATACTAGTGTATATATCAGTATATATACTAGGTATATATACCAATATATATACCAACATATATATATATATATACACACTAGTGTATATACCAGTATATATACTAGGTATATATATACCGGTATATATACTAGGTATATATACAAGTATAGACACCATGGGAGATCACACGAAAAAACATAAGATACCAAGATCATAAACAAATTACTAAATTACTTATCTTAATCACATAAACATATCTTAATTATTTGCAACACAATGCATTATCAAGATATTCGTTACTGTCTATATTCAATTAGTTTCCTCTTTGTACATTGAAAAAATCTTCATAGATAGTATTAAATGCAAATGATAGTAGTAAAAGTTTACACCACTTAGGAACCACTGAAACAAAACACTATTCACTATTCAGGGATGCAACTTTACTGGATGTCAAGGCAAAGGATTGACATCTTTTATGTTATCTAGACAAATGGCGAGAAACACCATGAGGCCAATTTTTTTTTTTTTTTCTAGAATATCACTAAGAAAATGTTATAATGCAATAATGCATCAATGAGTTTGCTCACATAATAGGCTTTCTCCTCATTGAAATAAAGTTTTGCAGCAGACCCATTTTTGCGTTTGTTATGCTGCTCTGCAACTTAGAGCCAAGTTGAGAAAATATTTGTCTTAGACATGGAAACCTAGTATAGGTCTCAGAATCATTTTAGACATGGAAACCTAGTATAGGTCTCAGAATCATTTTAGACATGGCAACCCAGTGGAGCTCTCATAATCCCATCAAGCCATTCGACATATATAAAGAAATGTTTTCTACAACAAAAGCTAAAGACCTGTGTTGGATGCAAAGCAGGAATTTGCATTCAGCTAAATCCAAACTCGCATCACCGCCACCAGAATGCTTCAATTGCTTCGCTAGTTCGAAATGCAGACACTCACAAGTAACATGATTTTAGCTACGAGGGAGTCGAGGAATGTCCTTGGGAGCCCAAATTATTGTTATGGAAGCAAGGAGCCATAAGCGCAAAGGCCACCCACTTTTATTACTTCTTTGACCATAGATAGCAGTAGCAACAACAACAAGAAATGAGCTAGAACTGAATAGACTCTATTGACCCCCGTTGCCTGCTCCCTGACACCCACTCATCGCTTGAATCGATCCTTTGATAGCATGGAATCCCTCGTCGGAGCGTCATCAGAGATTCAGTTGGACAAAAAGAAGAAATCGACAAGAAAGAGAAACAAAAAGCAATGGTGGATATGGTTCAAGAGCAGGAGAAAGAATGGGACCGGTGAACATGATTTCATCGACGATGCCGACAATGAGGGCCTCGACGTCCAGACTCATTACTGGCCAACTTCTCAATCACTCTCCCGGACTCATTTTGTACCTGTGCTGGCCAACTTCTCAATCGTTCTCCCAAAGTGTTTTCACACGGAGTTCACGATCTGTTGACACATACCCTCTTACATGATCAACGATCATACGTGGCTTTGACACTTCGATATTCGGGAGTCACAAATTCCTACGCATCCATTTCTCCTGGAGTTCTTTCACCCGAAACAGATGGATTTCCTCCATGCGTCCTTCCATATGATGGACAGTCCCAAATCACTTCGGGACTTTGGGACTTTAGCAAGTCCACTCTCCCCTTTTCCTTGGCTCCTCCTTAGAGGTGACCTTGGGCGGTGACCTCACGCAAAGACGCAATTGCGGGCATGCTTAAAGGTGGTTTAAGACTAAACTACTTTTCGTCCCACAATTCACCTTCAGCCTACATGTGTCCTTTCTCCAAAACCATAGTTTGGATTGCAGCCCGCCCTCAACTTTGTAAAGCTCGAGCACCTTCTATCCCTGCAATGCGAGGTGACCGTCGATCTCGCGATCTTGACGATGCTTCTAAATGGACAACTGAGATCTACCTCCAACAGTGTAGATCTCTTTTGACTTAGAATATTTTCTAAGTATTCAAAGGCTTCGACCTTTGCTCCTCCTTCGAGTCCGTCTATTGGGTCTCGTCTGCACTTATGAAAATCATTGTCCCTTCTAAGCTTGATCTTTAGAGGATTTTGATTTCCCATGCACTCCTTGCATTTCTAGGATTTCGTCAAACTCAGATCCGAAAGTTTTCTTGAAAATAAATTCTTCTCGCCCTCCTGGCATTCCTCTTGCTTGATGTACACCTTGCAGATCTCCTCTTTATAGAGTGTTCTACATCTCTATGAGTATCTTCCTCTGATACTCTTCTCCCTAAACTCAAAAAAGAGTTCTCTCTATGCACACTTTCACTCGCTCGATGCCCGCCTGGCAAAGCCCTACAGAGTTCTCAGTGACTCTATCTCTCTTTGAACTCAACAAACAGTTCTTCCTGTGCACTCCTTGCACTCACAACTCACATGAGAGAAACAATTGAAACTTATTCGTTACCTCACCATTTCACACATTACTCTGCGGTCCAACACCGCTTTTGTCGTGGTTTTATGATATCGCTACTCCTCCTGAGCTTCTTAACATGACCAAGGTAACCTCCGCACACTCTCTCACCTGGAGAGAGTCACCCACAGGCCTGACAACGTGCTTCTTCAACCACAACCACCTCTCTCACCTGGAGAGAGTGTTGCACACAGGCCTGACAACCTGCTTCTTCAGCTCCGTTCCAGCATAAGGAGAACAACAGTAAGACTCAGCAAGGAAGGGATCGCGATAGCCAATCACACTCAGACAAGGGACTGCATGGCCACAACAACCCACAGTTATAACACATACGACATAGACACTTGCAGTATGCTCAGGTTTCACAGAAGACAACAATCCAAATAGTTAAGCACAAACTTAGATTTGCAGTGTGGATAAACCTGAGTTCACAGAACACACAAGTTGGCCTTTCCCTCTCGACTGGTTTCTAAGATGTGTGTGGTTAAGAAGAGGTCCAACGCAGAGGTAAAATGGTACAGACTGAGGATGTGTCGGCTTCTCAGGGGAAACATCATGGGTTGGCCTCACGGTTTTGGGTTTTAGAGCTATGTGAGGTACACATACAGATATTAGACGTAGAGGTAACACGGTTGAGACAACGGATTGGCAAACTGGCAAAACGAACCCCCAACACGGTTGACTTCTGTCGCTTTAACTGCATGCGCCCAAGTCGACATCTATCTTCTTGAAGCTGCATGCACTCCATTTTGCATACATTCCTTTCCCAAGAACTTGGGACAACACTTGGTCAATTGACCACCTTAGCCTTTTAGGAAATAATAATAAATTATTATCCCCTTTAGAGGTAAGCCCCCTATCTTATCCCCTAGGACCACACACTTAGCCTCCTCCCTTACCCACCCTTGTGGAAGCTTAGTCCCCCATCACTCTTTCTTTGTGGTCGGTCAACACGTAGTGATGTTTATATTTTATTAATGATCTGCATAATTACATATACAAAAATGAGGCTTTTGGCCTTTAACACCTAGGCTCAACTCTTCGGCCTAAATAACACATAATCCCACCAACTTTTATACACTTGGCTCACGATCCTATAAACATGATTACAATACATAATATAACTGGGGCTCTACCGGGGGAGATTATAACTTTTAATATTCATATTGAGAGCCTAGATCAAGGTATGAAATATTTGGGTTTTCTTCTTAAACCCAATAATTATAGAATGAATGATTGATTGTAGTTACTAAAAAAGATTGAAAAGAGGATCAAGAATTGGACCTTCTGCTGGATTTCTCTAGGAGGCATACTCACCTTAGCCAATTCTTTTCTACAGAGTATCCTAGTTTATTGGCTCAGTCTTGTTAAACTTCCCTCCTCTGTTCTGTACCAAATTCAACTTCTAATTACAAACTTCATCTGGAAGGGGGGGGGGGAATGATCAGGTTATCATTTAACTAAATGGAAAAATCTTGCTAGACCAAAATATTACGGAGGTTGGGGCATTAAGAATATCTCTTGGTTTTCACAATCACTGGTTACAAAATCATGTTGGAGAGGTTTATTTGGTTTAGGTCTATGGAATACAGTTCTAAGTAAAAAATATCTAAAAGGTATTGATATTATTTCCTCGTTGCAAAGAGATGATCTCAAGCCCCAAGGATCTTCTATCATATGAAAAAAAATTATGTGCTCTCTCCCGATGATCAAAAGGTGGCTTGCATGGGAGATAGGTTCACGTAATCGATTTGTTTTAGGATGTGATCCTTTTATTGGTTGTAACTTCAATTTTAAATTGTCAATTCCTTTAATCCAGCTTTTAAATAATACAAGCATTTACATTATAGCACAAGCAATTGTTCCTGATGTTTTTGGAACAAATCATAAATGGTTAGAATCTAACCATCTTGGATTATCGGATGGACTGGAAACCGGATGGGAAAAAAAAATTCAAGTTTAAATAGCAGCGAAATTGACCTCAAAAATTCAAATGATAATCTCGTTTGGTCATGGAACAGATCGACATGAGAAATCATTGCAAATCTAGCATATCAGTCCATCTTATATACAACAAATATGGAAGAGAGAAGATGGTGGTACAAATCTATCTGGGATGTGAACATCCCAACTAAAATGATTTGTTTTATGTGGCTGTGTTTAAAAGACTGCATCATCTCTGGAGTGAATTACAAAAAAAGAGGAGGCATAGGTCCCTCGGTTTGCAGTCTATGTTTAAGGAATGAAGAAACTACAACCCATCTTTTTGTGGACTGTACAAAAACACAAAAAAATTGGTCTGAAGTGTTAAAGTTTTTGAAGATAGTGAATGGAAGTGCTCTTCCATAGAGGAAAATTTGAAGCACTCGTTTATTCAATTTCCAAAAATGAGATATATTCCTTTTTTGGTCATTTGGGGCATTTGGAAATTTAGAAACAACTTATTTGGAATAGAATGGATCCTATGATAGTCACCAAAATTATCCTATCATTCAAAGTTTACTGAGTCACAGAGGAAGAAGACAGAATGGAATTTATCTTAAATCCAATCTATTTTGACGATACTCCAATTGTTTTTTTTGATGGAGCAACATATGATAATATATGTGGCATTAAAATCTATCTAAAAATGACTACAGACCACACAGTCAAAGCTCACTTTGCTGGCAGCAATGGAAACAATATGAAAGTCGAACTCTTGGGAATATGGGAATATGGGGATAACTGGAGATTCCAAGGTCACTATCGATTGGATAAATTCAAAATCCAACTTGAACCTATATATCTCAAAAAAATACTAGAAGGACAAGATAAGAAGCTTAAAGGACAAATTTGAATCCATCAAATTTATGCATGTACATAGAGAGTTCAACAAAATAGCAGACAACCTCTCCAAGAAGGCCCTCAAAGGAAACTCAAAAATATTTACATTTTCTAGCTTGGAACATTAGAGATGTACCAATTTTGATTTTTTTGTAATTGCCACTATATGCCTTATTGTAAACTTTACTACAAAGTAAAAATGTGATAGGAAGGAAAGACTACATATCTATTTTTGATCATCACTTTCTAGATCCTTATGTAACAAAAAGTTTCATTTGATTCTAATAGAATAATGGTGAAAGTGCTTTTTTGAGAGTGAATTTTTTTTTATATCTATGATGAAATGACTATTATAAAAAAATATATATCTAATTCAATAGCTATATTTTGAATTACTTTTTATAAATATATTAACCAACAAATTAAATGAATGTATGATGAACTATAAATTATAGAGAATAATAATTTTCCATTAAATTACCTTTTAAAAATTTATAAATATATTAACCACTTATTAAATGATAAATACAGTTCAATAATATTGTGACTTTGAGCTACCTTTCATCAATATTTATGAACCAACTCATTGAATTTGTCAAATGAGTACTGCACTATAATTTGATTGTATTTAAAAGCTATCCATGTATTGTATGGATAACAAATTTGATATGATTGTATTTAAAAGCTTAAATATTGATGTCTGTTGATGTATTGTATGTTAATTTGATTGTATTTAAAAGCTTAAATATTGATATCTGTTAATTTATTGTATGGATTATGGATAACAAATTTGACCTGGGCTTATCAAAGTCTTTCTCCCCAAAAGTACATTAAAATATTAGACAACTCCTTAAAAAATGAGAAATGTGGTTAAATCTTTTGCGTTTGAACTAAGTCATTGAATGAGAAATGAAAATACAACGTTTAAAAGATCTAAGATTGAGGTACCTTACTCTAGGATATAGATAACAAATTGGACGGTGGGCTATGGGCTTATCGATCTCTTTCTCGGCTGAAGTACATAAAATGTAACCATCGACTGAAAAGTAGTGAACTCCCAATTGCCTTGCATGATAGTAAACCCTATCCTGTATTGGCAGGATACGCACAAATCATTTACCAAAAATAAATGTATGGCACATGTTTTGCTGCAGATTGACGAGCAAATTTGAATCGGTAGAATTCGGTATCACAGGTCAGGACATCTCACTCGCCTCATCCTTGCAGCAGGAATGACTAGTATGGGCAGCGACCTTTCTACCATGCTTCATTAAGGTTTGCTGGTGTTGATCAAATATTGTTTGAAATCTTGTAACCAAGAATTACATCAAATTTGATTGGAACGCATTGTTCAACTTTCACGAAGTGCCTAGGATGTCCTCCATTTACTCCTGCTTGCTTCAGAACAATATTGAGTTTATTGCCGCATGGGCAGCTATATCAATGATGGAGAACCATCAAGGAAGTAATTAATATCAATGGTGGAGAACCATCGTTTATTTAGTGCATCACAGTTTGGACTTGTCAAAAGAGCATTGGATTTATTTTCCTGAATATATCAATAATTGAAAGTTATACACCATTCTATATTCATGAACGACGGTTGCAACAAATACAAATTCAATCTCAATAAATGGTGTATTCTAAATGTTATATCTTTTTTTTTTTTAAATTTGAATGTTTATACTAAGCCACCATATTTTGCTTTTAAACAAATTAACCAAGCACGGGTGATATGTTAAAGAGTTTTTTTTAGCAGTAGTTTAAAGATTTTTAAGAAATGACTTTTTTTTTACTATATTTTTCAGAGATATTTGTTGAAAATCTGTAGAATTGAGTAATTATTTCTTTATAATCTAAATACCCCAAGAATTTTTCAGTATACTGAATCCATTTCTACATTGAAATCCATTTCTGTATTTAAAAATGGATATTAAACAATAAAAAATGGTGATTTAGTACAAACTTATATAACTGGATTCAATTAAAAAACCATTTCTTAAAACAATTAAACAAAACCATTTTTTTTTAACAATAAATGATATCATATTAAATGATATCATATTAAACATTTGACAGAATACAAATTCAACAGCAATAATCTAAACATTTTATGTTTTTTACTATGCTGAAAAGTTTATACTAAGCAATCATATTTTGTTTTCTTAACAAAGTAACCAAGTGAATGTTATATGTTAGTTTTTCCAATGTTGGTGATGTAGTATTACTCATTTGCACCTGTGGAGGCGCTGGTTTTTGCTTTTTCGGTGAGTATTTTGAGGGTGTTTTTTTTTTCATTCCTGGCCAGCTCCTCCCCCATTCGCTCCTTCTCTCCCTTACCTTTACGGTTGCTCTTTTTTCATTTTCCATTAATGTTTAAGAAACTTTCAGGTCTACTTAATGTGTTCACTTGTATTATGAAGGGTATTAACATGATACATAGGTCAATTTAATGTGTTGATTATGAAGGGTATTACTAGATTGTCTAATCCGGACCAGGCTGAGCGAAGCTGACTCCCGTTAACAATTCTTATTCTTGGAGGTTCGGATCATGATATGTTGACAAAAACCTTTTGATGCGAAGCTCTGCAACTATTTATTTGAAAACCAATTTTATATAACTAGCAACAATCATTTTATAAAAGTGGTTGATATACGCCGATCGGCGTTATTTTTCACCTTTTAAAATTAATGACGCCGATAGGCGTATATCAACCACTTTTATAAAGTGGTTGTTGCTAGTTGACTGCCAGTTGACTGCCGGCATGCTTTGGAAACTATCATTAATATATGATTAATGTATTATTTAATTATTACACTAATATAATATATAATAATAACTTATTAATGTAATACATTAATGTGTTATATTAATGTATTAATTAATTAATACATTAATCTTAATGTATTTAATAATACATTATTACAATGTTGTAATGTATAATGTAACATATTAAAATAATAATGTATTAATACCTTAAAGTATACATTGACTCATACATTAATAATGTGATGTAAACTGATACAGTAATATATTATTGTAATGTCTAAATTAACCTATTGATTGATAGATTAATAATGTAATATATTAATCAATTTATACATTAATATATTGCAACATTATTAATACACTAATAAAGTAATACATTATTAACATAGTAATAATGTAGTCATATATATATTTAATATATATTTAATATATTTAGTAAAACATTATTAAATTAGTAATACATTAACAATACATTATTACATTATTATAATGTAATGTATTTTAATTAATAAATTTTAATACATTAATACATCATTAAATACATTAGCACATTGTATGCATTTAATACATTTTAAATGCATTAATG
>JASDQU010214443.1:0-12759 GCA_032191745.1 Picea mariana | reverse complement strand
AGCCACTATCTCTGTGAGGCCTCCTCACATACCCCTCAAATTTATTATGGAAATAAATGCACAGTTGGAAATAAAATGTCCAACTCGATGGTATCATGAACATCTGAAAAGTACAATGACATAGTCGAGAATCTAAGTATATGAATGCTCACCGATAACAAATTCCATGGATTCAAAGATCCCTTGATAGGGATCCATTTCAACTAGGACCCGAGCCACTTAATGACGAGGGATTTTCATATAACTGTCATCAACTGCCATAAAATGCCCTAGAATATCCCTAATGGTTTTTAAACTTGATTCCTACCAAAACTTCAGAGGGAGGTTGGGAAGCTTGATCTAGATGGGAAGCCTAGTCAAATTCTCCTCCCTCGCATCAAATAAGGGGTGCACCATGCCACGACTTGATACTAAGAAGAAACTTGTCCTAGTACTATAGATTACCAAGAATCATCCATAGATCTAAAGAGAAATCTGATCCATCCTCTGGAGAGGAGTTGCATGACCAGAGCGTATCCAATAATAGAGGCCCAATTGTATTGCATCCATGAGGTTAAAGACTCCTTTACCACCCGTTTGCCACTGAATTTTCCTATGATAGCTCGACCCTCCATATTTTCAATTTGGCTTACATGTAGATATTTTCCAACAACTAAAGAGACCCCTCCTCTACTCGATTTAACTATTTTCCTTCTCTTACGACTGGGAGCCTTTTGAACACCGAGAATGTCACCGCCTTGAAGTTCATCTAACCCCAATCCACTTCCAATAAACCATGAAGACCATATATCATTCGACACAAGACCAGATGGAGGGCCGACTGTTGGGTCCGCCTTAAATTGTTTGAATCCACGAAAAAGACTACACGCATGACTGCTTGAAGCCCCATTACACTTAACCCAAGTGTATTCACTCCTTCGATCCACATTAAGTGATGAGTTAAGAGATGGATCTCTTGGGATATTGGTCGAGGTATGTGTTATGACAACATCGGATCCAAGAAGCTTCAGAGTAATGCTAGAATTAACCATTGCCTTAGGAATACTGACATGTTTTGAGTATGAAGGCGGTATGGAGAGTAGTTTAGGACCGACGAAAATGCAATCCTTGGAGAGAGAATTCTCCAAGTAATCCACTAGTTGTACATCCTTCTCCATAGTGATGTGTCAGGGATGACACACCTACCGTCGTTGTTTGATTGAAGAAAGCATTGCAAACCCCAATGCTATCCTAGATATACAAATGGGATGAGGATAAAGGAGTAACCTAATCTTGTAGTAAAATGATCCTCTTTCTAGTCAATCTAATAAAACTATGGAGGACATTTTCAGCAAAATGAGAATTACACCATGATCCAAATTCTATGCATGGTGAAATGATACCAAAAATATTTTGTTCAATTCTAAATAAACCTAAATCATTTAAAATTTAATCTAAATTTTAAATCAATAGAAACTTTAACTTATTGTATAATTAAATTTTAATAATAATTTTTTTATCAAAAAATTAAATAACTCTAAAAATAAATATTACATAATTAAATTTTAATATTATTTTTCATTTATCACAAAATAAACAACTTTAAAAATAAATATTATTAAACATACTCTTGAAACAATATGCATTGAGTAATATACAACAAGGGCAGCTAGGTTGCTCATACTGCTTCCTAAGAATTTGTGTCGGAGGCACTATGAGTAGTCTGAGTCAACGTAAAGGCTGCGTACTACACCCCACTGCGGGAAACCTAGAAATAAGTGATTGAAACCTCGAAATAAGTGAAGGCTGCAATAACATTATAAAGTTATCAGTGAATGAAATGTAAGAAAACTCAATATTTTTACACATTAAAAAATAAAATTTTAAGTTTCTTATGTTACATATTAAGTTATTTACAAAATTTTTAAAGTCAAACCAAATTATAAAACAGTCAAAGCTAACTCATTGCTATGTATATTGCTGGAAGCAGTACAATAACACTACACTAAACACTACACTAACATGATTTACTATGATTATCAATATAAATGATATAATCCTGCAATAAGAGCTGTAGGCACGTTCCTCACCATGGTCAATTATTTGGCAAATAAATTTGATTTTGACGTTTTATCTCCTAAAATTGACCTCGGCCAATAATATTTCTGCATTGAGAATATTAATCCAAGTTTTTTACCAGAAGGTGGGAGGATATTTCTGCATTGAGAATATTAATCCAAGTTTTTTACCTGGAAGATGGGAGGATCTGCTCCTTCTCAGTAAGAAAAAGGTGGGAGGATCTGCTCCTTCTCAGTAAGAAAAAAGTAGTGACCAAATTTGTAAATCATTTAATAGTGTGCCGCTTTCTCCCAGATAGTTGTGGATTTCAATTGAATTGGAATTGGTTCGGCATTTGTGTTGTCTGAGTCTCAGTCTCTCTGCGACATTTAATTTCATCGCGATGGCCGCCGTTTCCGTAGTTGTTCCTCGACGCAAGCTCGGCACACAAGGCTTGGAGGTGAGTAGGCCAATAGTATCTTAATATATTCCCTCCGGTCTGCAGAGCTTTAGTGTAATGAAGTATTTCTTCTAAAATGCCCTTCTCATTGCTTACTGGCTAAACTATCATCATCGATGACTTGATAACTCTTTCATTAGCTAAGGGTTGATAAGGAAATGGATTGTAGACTTGAGACTGTTTGGTCATTAAACTTCCCATTGGGAAAAAGCAGGAAAGTCCACTCATACACATAGAGATTCCAGAAGGTGAAATGAACTGTTGTGGTGTTGAAGCCATGAATTTTAAAATATCTATCTGCATGAAATATAAAACCTAATTGAGCGCCTACTCTGTTTGTGAATCTCTCATGCCATAATCTGACATAAGGGTATGCATTTTTCAATATCGTATTATTAGAAATGCTGAATTTCACTTCCCTCGTCTCCAATTCTGCTTACCTTTCATTTTTCTATTTCCTTTTGGTTGCATTTTATAGATTAATATTAAGTGTGCCTTTTAAAAAATTTCACCTGCAAACCACTTTCCCATAAAATCTTCTACTAATTGTTCTCCAACACCGACTATACATGCATACAAGGTTTCAGCATTAGGTCTTGGATGTTCGGGGCTTTCAGGAGCATATGGTACATATACGTCCGAGGAAGATACCATTTTTTTATTTCAGCATGCCTTCAATAGAGGGATCACATTCTTTGACACTGCCGACATCTACGGTCATTTTGCGAATGAAATATTGGTTGGGAAGGTATTTGCCCTAGTCATGTAGTAACCATTGTTCGTGGAATTATTTCTTTCCTGATGCTTTTATCTGACTTGATGTCATTTCAGACAAGTCAGCATGTTTATATTATTTGTAATAGTTGCTGGAAAAATAGTTTTCTTATACGTTCAATGCAGGGCTTGAAACACTTGCCTAGAGACAAAATCCAGCTTGCCACAAAATTCGGACATGTGATAAAGGATGACTCAATTGTTGGAACTGTTGGCACTGCTGAATATGTAAGGAAGGCTTGTGAAGCTAGCCTGCAACGCCTGGATGTCGAATACATCGATTTATACTTCCAGCATCGCGTAGATAAAAGAGTTCCCATTGAAGAAACGGTATCCCGATGTTGCTTCTATATTTTGTATTTTAAATTACCTAGCATGTTGGAGTCTGCTTTTCTTCTTTATAGGCATGCATACATTGCATATTTTGATTATTGCCTGGAGTCCAGAGTTCTGTTTTGCTTATGATGTCAACAGTTTTTACTTGTTTTGTATTACCTAATTGTGAACATGTTTGTGCTAAATATACAGGTAGGGGAAATGAAGAAGCTTGTGGAAGAGGGAAAAATCAAGTACATTGGACTTTGCGAGGTCAGCGTTGACACCCTACGAAGAGCCCATGCTGTACATCCCATCACTGCAGTTCAGTATGAGTGGTCTTTATGGTCTCGGGAACTTGAAAATGAAATAATTCCCGCATGCAGGTCTTTATTCCTAAAAGGCTCTTTTTACAGGCTTCATTTTATGTTCATTCCAATTTTAACATGAATCCTTTTGGTTTGTCGCATTCGTAAATGCAATTAGTTTTAATAAAATGCTGTACTTTGCACAAACATCATTCATGACCATGTGAAGAGCCATGCATTTTCTAAACACATGCATGCATTTCCTTACTTTTCTTTACTTATTCACAAGTGTAATTATTTCAAAGATTGATCTTCATATTCTGATATGATATATCTTCGCGGGTAATTTCTGAGGTGAACATGATACCTGAGATTTGCAAAATATCATGTACAAGGATATGAGATCTACAAAGTGAACTTCTGAAGCCGATTGTTCATTTTTCGCTTTACATCATCCTGTGTTGCTTAACATCTCCGATATATTTTAATTGATAGATCTTTATAGATGGATTTACAAGCAGGTGAAATCATGAGGTGAGAGGTACTTTGTGAAGTGTAGACACCCTTGAATTGGAAATAGGCAAAATGCATGTTTGAGTGTATAGTTGCCGTATGGCAAAGTTCTGATATACCAAACAGTGGGAATCATTGTCATTCCCTCTAGTTTTGACCCGTCCACCATATCACTTAAATTTTGGATCTCCATATTCTGCCTCTTTCTTGGGCATTATATTTAATTCTGAATTTGTTGGCCCTTTACATCTGAGATTATACTCTTTTGGCACTGGCATTTCTTGATTTTGGGCTGCCCATATCACTGATTTTTAGGGCATCCATATTCTGCCTGTTTTTAGCTAACTTATTTATTTCTGGAATTAATCAGTCCTTTCTCTTTATGTCATTAGGCGTCGCTTTCTCCCTTCGATTAGGCACCTTACCTTTCTATTGGTATGAATCATGTTTGCGCTTACTCCGCCTTTATATTCAACGGCTTATGACCTGAATATGACAGTTTTTAATTAATTAAAATTTGTCAGTAGAAATCGCTTCTAGAATTCCAGTAGCTAGAGGCAGTTGATGAACATCAGAGAACTAAAAAAAGATATATAGCTACAAGAAAATGCCAAAGGGCTGAAATACACCATTAGCAGCTCATAAGCCGACTTTTTATGGAAGGGAACCTAGCCTAAAATATGTTTTTATTGCATAAAGTATGCCCTATGCAAATAACATAAGCCTTGGAGAACTGTCTCCTAATTCAATAAAAAATTCCGCAATGCACACACTGCCCTTTGCTGGCTATGTGCCCATCAATATATAGCCTGAGAAACTCTAAAAATAGCTAACAGCTATAGAAAGTAAGGTGCCTAGCTTGATAGAGAAATAGAGACCTAATTATAGAAGTAGAAAGGTGATTAATTGGGAGAGAAACAAGCATCTAGTCACAAAAGTAGATATAGTGCCTACCAATAGGGAAAATTTACGTGTCCAAATAGAAGAGATTTGGGAGCTGTTAGCACACTTTTCCACCCTCCAATTGAGCTGATATAACAGAGAAAACAACGATGAAGAAGGTGCTAATTCAAGGAGAAATGCCCCAAATTGTCATGTGCAAGACCCCTCTCCATTTGGGATGGTGCATGCCAACCATAGGGGGGAGTCCCTAGGGTACTTTGCTGCTGTCTTGAGGTCTGATTTTCTGCAATTATTGACAAAAAGCAGCAGCGAAATTGCTTTGGACAATGTGTAAAAACACTGCTAAAGCTTTAGGGAAAGATTGATTTAAGTAGCTTGGATGGATCCTGCAGAGTTAGCACAAGAGAAGATAGAAGAAACAAGAAAGAAATGTTAGCTTTTTAGCTCGGGAGGTACTCCACATGTTTTGTCTTGTATGCGGATGTAACCTTATGTTTACACTACTAGGCACTTAATTTTGTAATGGGTTTTTATAAAGTTGTAAAGTGGTTCTTTTATTAAAGTGACTTTTTAATAAAGTGTACCTTTTAATTTTAAAGTGATTTTATTTCATAAGGTGCACTTATGTAATAAAGTGAAATTACTTTAATATTTTAAGTGATTCATTTTGGAGGGAATGAATCATGACCCTTGATCTTGAAAAAGCCAAGATTAGATCTTGGACTTTGGATTTAGGGTTGGGAAGGTGAAAAGACACTTTGGAGGGAAAAGGTCATTTTCAGATTTATAAAAGAATGCATTGGGTAGTGTGCAAGACACAAGTGAAGGAGACCGAGAGAGGTTTTCCGAGAGAGCTTGAGAGAGGAAAGTGAGTAGCTTGGTGGGCACATTTCCCAAGACAAAGTGGGCACAAATCCCAAGGGAAAATTTCTGTGTGAGTGCTAATACCATTTGTTGTTGTTGGAGGCCATACTGTATAGATCCGTACAGTCCATACAACAAGGAGAGAGGGCACAATTTTCGAGGTAGCTAGTTGGCATGAAATTCGAGGCTGTTTAGAGTGTTTTCTTGATGTTGTTGGGCTGTACTGTTCAGGTCGTACAATAGACTGTTGGCATGGTTTTCTAGGCACTGCTTTCTAAGTGGGTCGTACCGCTGTGTACGGATTTGGCACAATTTTCAAGGTAAAATTTTGTGGGGGACAATTTTGGTGCTGTGAGGTATTTTTCTTAGCTGGAAATTGTGAGTTTGCTGCTGATATGTGCTTTCCTGAAGCTGAATAATAAAATCTCTGTCTTGTTGGGTTTCCCCACATTAGGGTTTTCCCTGGCATTTGCCTAAATTTTTGAGTTTTTCATGGGTTATTGAATGTTGTCCATTGTGTTTATTTCCGCTGCATATTTGCTTAGCAATGTGTATTTTTGCTTATGGAAATTTCTGAATGTGGGTTATAGACATTTCAGAATTCATGCAAGACAGTTATCTCTATGTTGCGAAGTGTATGACAGTCCAGAATTGTTAGCTTGCTGATTTTGTCATTAAAATTAACATGGTATCAGAGCTTTGTCTCTGTGTGACAGTGAACAGTGAGATTTTTGGGCAAGGTTGAAGAGGGAAAATTTGTGATTGTTTTCCTTCAGCTGTGACAGGGAATATGGCTGCATGCATTATATTTGAGGATCAATTGGATGGCATCTCCAACTATTTGGAGTGGAAGGTCCGGATGTCAGCTCTTCTCAAGGAGAACAAGATTTGGAACTATGTTGGTTCTGTTGTTGTGGCTCCCACAACAGATCCTGTTGCTTTGGACTTGCATGAGATCAAGGAGGCCAAAGCTCAGAGGATTATTCTGGATGGGGTGAAGGATCACCTTATCCCACACTTGGCTAAGAAGAAGACAACCAAGGAGATGTGGGATGCACTTAAGAACTTATTTGAGGCGAAGAATGAGAACCGGAAGATGGCCTTGAAGGCTAAGCTGCATGATACCAAGATGGGTAAGGAGGAGAGTGTTTCTTTTTATCTTACCCGGGTAGCTCAAGTGAAAGTTGAGTTGGCTGTTGTTGGAGAGGTCATATCGGACTCGAAGTTGGTGAGGATAGCCTTGAAAGGCTTCACCAAGGAATGGGAAGTCTTTGTGAAGTGTGTGGTGGGTCGTGAGCATCTTCCAGATTGGAGCAGACTGTGGGATGATTTCACTCAGGAGGAGATCCGGGAAGGATCTCAGAGCAGTGGACAGAAGACAGATGGAGCTGATGAGAATGTTGCTCTTGCTACAAAGAGCAAGAAGAAAGGAAGTTCCGGGAGGGACTTGAGTAAAGTCAGATGTTATTGTTGTAACTAGTTGGGGCACTTTGCTTCTCATTGTCCTGAGAGGAAGAAGAAGAAGAAGGAACCAAAGGGGCCTAAGACAGCTGCTACAATAGCCATGGAGGACTTTGCTTCCAAGTATGACAGGGAATTTTCTTTGGTTACCCTAGTTTCCAGTGTCGATAGCGGAGGATTTGGAGGTGATATCAGATGGATTGTGGATAGTGGAGCCTCTTGCCATATGACGAGAATCTGGCGAGTAGTCCTTAATATCACAGAGACAGGTCTTGACCGACAGGTGGTAAATGAAGGTGGTATGGCACGAGTTGTACGTGGAGTTGGAAGTGTTAGATTCCAACTCGAGTATGGAGGATTCCTGGAGCTTGATGGAGTTCTCTTTGTTCCAGGGTTGAGGGTTAACTTGCTCTCAGTCTCAACCTTGGAGGATGTAGGATATTGTACATTGTTCAAGTGGGAACATGTCTTTATCTACAGGGAGGGAGTGGACCCGGTGGAACTGCAGCTGATCGGTGATCGGGTGAACATGTTGTATATGTTGTGAGGGCAGCCTTCAGTGTATGATTCAACGTTGGATGAGGAGCATGAGGAGGTTCCTGAGACTACAGTGGTACCAAGGATTCAGTCTTGCATTCCGAGAGAAGAGAGCGAGTCTCTTCTGAGCACTGGTAGGAGGCTCAGCCAGTGTGGTCGAACCAATGCTCAAGATGGAGTGGATTCTCCAAGGAGCTCAGGGTTCCGGGTAGCTGTCAGGAGAAGATCTTCTAGTTCGAGTTCTGTGCAGGTGTTGATGATAACTCCAGGTTCAGAGGGAGCTCCTACAGAGTACAATGTGATGGGACCAGATGATGGAAATGGTAGCGAGTACATCCCTCACTAAGAGGGAGTGTTAGCTTTTTAGCTCGAGAGGTACTCTGCATGTTTTGTCTTGTATGCAGATGTAACCTTATGTTTACACTACTAGGCACTTAACTTTGTAATGTGTTTTTATAAAGTTGTAAAGTGGTTCTTTTATTAAGTGACTTTTTAATAAAGTGTACCTTCTAATTTTAAAGTGACTTTATTTCATAAAGTGCACTTATGTAATAAAGTGAAATTACTTTAATATTTTAAGTGATTCATTTTGGAGGGAATGAATCATGACCCTTGATCTTGAAAAAGGAAAGATTAGATCTTGGCTTTTGGATTTAGGGTTGGGAAGGTGAAAAGACACTTTGGAGGAAAAATGTCGTTTTCAGATTTATAAAAGAATGCATTGGGCAATGTGCAAGACACAAGTGAAGGAGATTGAGAGAGGTTTTTCAAGAGAGCTTGAGAGAGGAAAGTGAGCAACTTGGTGGGCACATTTCCCAAGACAAAGTGGGCACAAATCCCAAGGGCAAATTTCTGTGTGAGTGCTGATATCATTTGCTGTTGTTGGAGGCCGTACTGTATGGATCCGTATAGTCCGTACAACAAGGAGAGAGGGCACGATTTTCGAGGCAGCTAGTTGTCTGAAATTCGAGACTATTTAGAGTGTTTTCTTGCTGTTGCTGGGTCGTATTGTTCAGGCTGTACAACAGACTGTTGGCACGGTTTTCTAGGCACTGCTTTCTAAGTGGGTCATACTGTTGTACGGATTTGGCACGATTTTCAAGGCAAAATTTTGTGGGGGACAATTTTGGTGCTGTGAGGTATTTTTCTTGGCTGGAAATTGTGAGCTTGCTGCTGATATGTACTTTCCTGAAGCTGAATAATAAAATCTCTCTCTCTCTCTCTCGTTGGGTTTCCCCACATTGGGGTTTTCCCTGGCATTTGCCTAAATTTCTGAGTTTTTCATGGGTTATTGAATGCTGTCCATTGTGTTTTTTTCCGCTGCATATTTGCTTAGCAATGTGTATTTCTGCTTATGGAAGTTTCTGAATGTGGGTTATAGACATTTCAGAATTCATGCAAGACAATTATCTCTAGGTTGCTAAGTGTATGACAGAATTGTTAGCTTGCTGATTTTGTCATTACAATTAACAAGAAACCACTTAAAAGATAGCTTAATATCACAATAAATGGTAAGAACTACTAATCTAATTGCAAGAATAAAACAAGATACCAACAAGAAGGAAAGTTTGTTAAAAACACAACACTTCTTTGTTATAGGCTTGCCAAAAAGTTGATTGTGCCACAAAGACAAGTCCACAACCAGTACAATGACTATTCTTGCTAAAAGAGAGAGTAGTTAGACTAGAGAATGAGAGAGAGGAGAAAAGAATAAGAGTATGCCACTGCTGCAAATATCCAACCCCAATAATGTATCACAAACTCCAATATATAGCCAAGAGAGGGCGCACATTCCAATAAGAGACCAAGGAGGATGCATAGGAGGTGGTAAGAGGAGTGTATGCACATGGAGGATGAGTAGGAATAGAGAAATACATGCAACAAGGTAAGTTTGAGTGAGGAAGGTGAGTCAATCCCACATGTGATAGTCAAAAGGGAGTAAACACATGGTAAAAAGGGGATTTGCGCCCTAATTTGTAGGAGAGAGGGTACATGGTAGAGTAGAGATAGGGAAAATGGGAGGAAAATAGAGGTAAGGAGTGAGGAAAATAGGGAATTAGGGACAAAGCTAGCGCATGGAAGAGTGGATGAAGGAGTTAAGTGAGTGAGTGAATGAATGGCTTCATGTGCATAAGCAAGAAGATTTGCGCCCTAAATTTTGGGAGAAGCACACTTAGCAATGGGAGAGTGAGGAATTGAAGGCCACGTGTGAGGATTTAGGCTCCAAAGTGAAGAAATTCGAGGCTCTTTAGGCTGCTACAGGTCTGAAATTTTGGGACTGTTTTATGCTCACAAACAGGCCTGTTCTTTCACAGATTTATGGCTGCCTTTTACAGACTGATATCATGCTCATTTAGGCTGCTGTTAAAAGGGTTTATTTAGGAAAATGTTTGCTGTCCAGAATTAGCTTTTAACAGTCATAAAACGTAATATGCACCTTTGATCTTTTCCACTTAAAATGCTGATAAAGAAATAAGCAAACTGCAGAAAATATACTCAAGTATTTTTGGTCAACATGACCCCGGGAAAACCCCCATGGGGAAAACCAGTGAAGAGCAGAATTTATTATGGAGTTTGAAGGAAAAATTACAGCAAAGATAACAAGCCAACTTACCTCTAGTTAGCTGCCCAGTTTGCCATGATACAAGTGCCAGCAGATCCTTGAAGTGCGCCCTTTTCCTTGAAGTTTGCGCCCTCTTCCCTAGGCTGCTGCTGCTGTGTGCCGTCATTCCTTGTGCGCCCCTCTTTCCTTCTTTACCAAAATTTCTTCTCCTCTTCTCACACTCTTCTCAAGTGAACAATGAGCCTCCCTTCTCCTCATACTATTTTTTAACCTCCTCATTAGGCTAACCTAGGAATCAATGGCTAGGATTAGATCTTAGCCAACCAAGATCAAAGGTGGAGATTAGATCTCCCCTTTTACTTAAGTTCCCTAAGTCACTTTATGTTAATAAAGTCACTTTATGATTAAAAGCTCATAAAGTCACTTTGACTTTATAACATAAAGTATAGTGAGGGAGGGGTACTTTTCATCTTTAGTGTTAGGCACTCAATAACACTAGGGGATCACTTCCCAAGGTACCAAAAACTCAACACAAAGAGGCGCATGTGGGGAGGAATACGCATAGAAATAGGGAGAAGGACGAGTAAGGGCTCCATGCATGGAAGGATGAAGGAATGTGACTCAAGAATGTGCCACACGTATGAGGGAGAAGGAAGAGTGAGAGGGGCGCATTCTTGGATAGAGGATGAATAAACACAATTAATCAATGCGCTTTAGGATTTACGAGAGGGAGAAACCAGAGTTACAAAAATCGTATCGGCGAAAAAATCGCCGGAGGTCTAGAAAACATAGTTTCGGATTTATCGCGAGAACATCGGCAATATATTGGCAAACTTAAAAATTGATTTTTTCCGATTTTTCCCTATTTTTTCACAAAAAATCGTCAAAAAATCGGCCGATTTTTCCTGCAATTTTTTTAGAAATTATCATTTTCTGGATCAAATCGCGATTTTGGCGATTTTTTGGTGATTTTTGTAACAGAGGGAGAAACACATGGAGGATAAAACTAGGAATCCAACGCATGTTTATATGCTAAAATTGGCCAAGGTATGCATGAGTTAGCCAAATAGGAGGAATGCACCCTATTTTGTAGGGATTTAGCGTTTAAGAGAAATTAAAGGGAAATTAAGTGAAATTAATGCATGGAAAGTGGAGTTATGGCGAGTGAGAGAAAAGTTAGTGAGAAAATTAAGCCTTGATTGGCTCGATCATCTACATGGGATTGCCACCTCACCCATGCGCCCCCTTTAATTAATTAATTTGTGACTTTAATGCTTTTATCTTGGAAAGTGTGCCCCTCATCAAATGATGCCAAGTAGATGCCACATGTCACATTGAAACACCGCCACATATCAGAATTTGACCCTACCACTACCTTTGGAGCCAACCACCCCTACTATAAACAGAAACTGCTTAAAATAGGGTCCGACTCCTAAAAAATAGGAAACTGTCCAAAATGTCCAGGATGACTAGGAGAACACCGCCATGTGTCATATGTCTAAAAATACACTGCTAAAAATATAATGTCCTCACATGTCAATGATATCATACTCATCGGATTCGATTTTTCGAGAGGATTCCAAATCTGCAATTAGAATTGACATGCGAGTTGTGGTGCTCTACCTGCTAAAAATAGAAATCACTGACAAATCACCTCGGAAAAGGTCCAAAAGACTCAGAATGTCTCAATGATCAACACTGCACACTCAAAATCTCAATCTGAGGCCTGGAGCTCAACCTGCTAAAAATAGAAAGTACTCGCATGTCACCCGAAAAAGTACCATCGGGCTCAGAATCATGCAAGGACCAACTATGTATGCTCAATACTGTCAAATGAGTCTCTGATCACTGTCTCCTAAAAAGTAGGACCACCTGCTATATATAGACATCTCTATCAAATGCATGGGAAATCAAGCTAGCTCTAACTCTTAAACAAAAACAACCATATACCGATCATGTACTTGTCTTTGATGGGAACCAACCTCTGACTCACACAAGTTCTAGACTCTGGGAAATCTTTGAAT
>JASDQU010214441.1:21093-33156 GCA_032191745.1 Picea mariana | reverse complement strand
GGTAGGCCCATAATGCCAAGTATAACATCAAATGCCAATTGGACTTGGCCGAATTGATCATTCGCTCTAGGATAGTTTTAAGAGATTTGTTTACAGGTTTCATCTGACCATTCGCTTGTGGGTAGTAAGGTGACAAATGTTCTTGCTTCAACCCAAGCTTTGATGTTAACACAGACATCATTGTGTTTTGAAAGTGACTGCCATGGTCAGTGACAATCTCTCTTGGGATATCGACCCTTGCTATGATCTGGTTGAACAAAAAGAGAGTTGCAGTCTCTCCATCATCCTTGAACGTTGGCATAGCTTTGACCCACTTCGTGAAGTAGTCTATGGATACAATGATATAATGGTGCCCCCTTGTTGAAGGAGGGTTTCATGTAGTGTAATTAATCCCCCACTTGGTGAAGGGACCCACGGTGATGACGAGAAACATGGGAGAGGGGTGTGCCCTCATATTCGGAGAGAAGATCTAACATGGGTGGCACTTCTTGACTAATTCAATACAATCTTTGATTAATGTCGGTCAGAAGTAACCGGCTCATAGAATATTTTGGGTCATTTCCAACCCAGACAAATGACCGCCACATGCTCCAGTATGGAAATCGTTAAGCATGATTTCTAATTCTTCATGAGTGAGGCACAGGCGAAGGATGCAATATACACCTCGATGATACAAAGTAACTTCGAGTATGAGATAGTTCTTAACCTGATGGCGTATGTGGTGATGCTCATCACGAGAAGCAAAGGTGGGGCACTTCAAATTCTGGAGATAGACCAGTATATATCCATACCAGGGGTCTGAAGATGCGATCAAAAACATGTCTCCTTGAATAGGCGACTCTTCGGACATAACATCACCTGACTCAACCAGAAGTTCTGAAATGAGTTCTGCAAAGACCAGTGACTTTTTGGATTTCGCCGAAACAAAATCTAAGTCAAATTCCTGGAGGAAAAATATCCATCTACTGATCTTTTCACCAATTACCCTTCATGTCAACACATATTGAAACAGATTCACAATGGCAATGACGGTGGTCTTGTGAAACAAGATATAATGATGGAACCATTGGACAACATGAACTATTGCCAACACAATTTTCTCATTGTGGGAATAATTGAGTCCTGGTCCAACTAGGCCTCGACTCAGGTAATAAATCACATATTTTAAGAGAAAATCATCCTCCTAAACTAAGACCATATCAATGGTCGACTTTGCCATAGCCAAGTACAATAAGAAATCCTTATTATAATTGGGTGGCCGAAGCAGAGGGGCAGTCGTGAGGGCATGTTTCAACTCTTCAAAAGAGCGTTGATCAGATTCATCCCAATGAAAAGGAACATCTTTCTTTAGTAAATGCATAAAGCCCTTTGCGATCTTGACATAATTTGCTATGAAACGTCGTAAAAAGTTTGTTTTTCCCTGTAAACTTTGAAGTTGAAGGATTGTATGCAGGGGAGGAAACTGAACTATTGCCTTAACCTTGAGAGGATCGACCATGATCCCTATTGTCAAAAATATGAAACCTAGCAGACGGCCTAACGTCAGGAAAAAAATGCATTTGTTTGGATTCAAGAGAATCTGGAAGTAGCGACATCACTCAAAGATAAGTCGGAGGTGTGTGGGATGATTAGTTGTCTTACGAGATCATGATGCTAAATCATCTAGGTAGGCCTCGAATATATGTTTGAGGTCAAGGAAAGAAAAAGACATGGCCCGCTGAAAGGTAGCTTCAACATTTTTCAGACTAAAAGGCATCTTACGATAAGCGAATGTACCCCATGGAAAAATGAAAGTTGTGTTGTGTTGGTCTTCGGGTTTGATTTGTATCTGATTGTATCCCAAAAAACCATCCATGAAATAAAAGGCCTCGCAACCTGCGCATTCATCGACGATTTGGTCAATAAATGGTGTGGGGAAATTATCTTTTGGACAGGCTTTGTTCAAATCACAGAAGTCCATACATACACGAATCATACCCTTTTTTTTGTCGACCAACAAGGGATTTGACACCCATTGGGTCAAATGGATGGGTTAGATAAAACCTACTTTAAGCAGTTTCTCTACTTCAACCTTAATAGTTGCTACCTTCTTAGGATTAACCGGACGAAGCTTCTGCCGGATCGGCTTAGCATCAGGATAAGTCATGATTTCATGTTCAACAATTTTTGGATCAATGTATGGCATTTCCTTGTAAGACCAGGAAAAAACATCGCATAATTCTTTAAATAAATCCATGTAGATTTGAATCTCCTCAGGGGAACAATCAGCTTCGACGAAAAACATTCTCCACGACGCCGGGGGTTCTGGAGATATTAATAGGTATAGTTTCAACAATGGTTTCCATATTACCCTCAGCATAAATAGCATGCATAGCCAAGGGATTGATAGGACAAGACCTATCTCCACTCATAGTCAAAGTGAATTCCCCTGCTTCAATTCTTTTTAACTCTGGCAGGAAATAAGATATGTGATGGAGATCGTCACAGGGTTTGTCCAGACTAGTCATTTCTTCAATAATCGCTTCGTCTGAGAGAAATACTAAGTCTAAACAATTAGTATCGGCAAGGGAACCCTGAGCCCAAATAGGCTCTAGAATCGGATCTAACTCTTGTGCGGGAATCAAATCGAGGTTGGCGGAAACTTGCTGGACTATAGAGTATGCAACTTCTGCTGCGGACAAGGGCATTTCCATACCATGGTGCCCTATCCCTTCCATCATGGCTGATGGGGAAGGAAGAATCGATGGATCTTTGAAGTAAGTCGTATGAAACGACGAGACCTAAAAAATATCAACCTTATGGTGGCCTAATATGAACTTAGTGTCGCCTTGAGGAGGCGGGTAATTGAAAGTACCCATCAAAGGTGGGCACAAACCAACTCCTATGTTGACGATGTCAGGTTGAGGGTTATCAATCATCAGGACCGAAAATTCCCCCAATGAAGGGTCAGGATGGGAGAAAGACAATTGATCAATGGTCACGATCTGACCCTCATGTGGAAACAACAAGACCCAGAAAAATGTAGCGACCATTGCTTGCATGGCATAGGTCCAACTCCTTCCTAACAAGAGATTGTAGCCGAGAGATGCATCGACCACTTCAACCTCGACACACATGGTCTTCCCTCCTAAATGAACTAGGAAAGATTGGATGATGCCATGTGGTCAGAACGAACGACCGTCGAAAGCAGTAAGAAGAGTAGGTGACGGAGACAAGCGGGCTGGCCAATGGCCTTCCAACATGTCAAAGACATTACGCATGTCGAGGCACCCTCATCAACCACCATGTGAAAAATATTCAAGTAAAAGTTTCCATGGTGTAATCCACTACTATATGGAACGCTACGTGGTAAGGGAGATGAGGTTTTAAGTTGGCCGTATCAAGCATGATTTTACCCGAATTACAAGTCTCAACAGATCCTAAGGCAGATAACAGAGCCTTTCTCTGGGAAGGGAAGCTCTGGAGGACCTCCAAAGAAGACATCGCACAAGGGGTTTGAGACAAATCCTCCACCACAAAGTAGTTTAGGGTGGCCCTTACGTTTGGGTTGTTGTTGTGGTGGGAAATCCCCCTACGGACTATCAAATAGGTTTATATTATGCATGCAGATATGACCGAAAGAAGCCTACTTTCTACCTTCGTCCCCAGACCTAATCCCCATTTCTTTTCAGTGAATAGAACAACATACCTTGTTCTGGATGTTCGATGTTGATCCTTCTTCACGCTTGATCACTTTTTAGTAGCTCTCCTCCCAAGGTTGACCTACATACAACACAAGCAACAAACTACACATGCATTTTACCTATAGACTAATGGGTTACAGATTCAAACATATATTTACTTAACTATGAAGAACTTATATAGTGGGATGGGAAAAGAATTTCTTTAGTATTAACTTTAATGAATCAACTTACAATGTTGAGACCGGCCACTGCTCTGCGAATCCTAATCCTGGGCTCGTCTTCAAATATCCTCCAACTTCTTTGCTTTGTATCTCTTTTTGCACAAGGATGGCTAAAGGGTTGGGACAATGGGAATGTGAAATTGGGCAGAATTTCTTTACTCTTATTCTCCTTCTTCCAAATAGGACCCCTAACCCTTCTTTTATAGGCTAGAAGAATCTAGGTATTTGGACGAACCCTCGGCCATGCATGGTCGGGAGTTTCAGTTAACTCACCCAAAGTTGTGTGTTCTGTTGGCAAATTTCCTTTTTTCGTGCTTTTTTCGGTCCACGAAGGTTGTTTTAGATCAGCTAGTGTGTACACGCATGCAGTAATAGAGTAGGGCGTGTGGGCCCTTATAAAAGAGGTTTTTTAAAGAGTTGTTCAGCAGTGCTTTGGAAAAGAAGGGATCTGAGATGGCCTGATGCCAGGTAAGCATGTATGGTGCAAATTAGGGTTATAAAATATGCTCCCTAATGTGTGAGGTCAGAAGAGAATCTGATGACCGAAATACATTACCAATCTTTATTGATGTGTCGAACAAGTGAGCCCAAGGACTAGGAATCGGGAGGCGTCGTCTGCAAAATAACAAATGTCTCAATGAGGCAGGCATACCCATGCTCGGGATAAAATAGAATCATGGCTACCAATCAAATACACTGTAGATCCATGTCAAATAACTATATAAAGTGTATCTGTGAACAATACACAGCGGAGCTACATCTCGAAATCAAAAAGATATACATATAGAGTATCCATCTTCTAGAAGTTGAGATGGTCTGATGGTTGGAGATGAGATCTTCAGAGTTCGAGCAACAACTTCAAAATCTTCAAAACTCAAGGTAGGAGTGTAATATGAGTGTACGAATTCACTACCAAGAGGTATTCGATGGCTCATCAGTCATGGACTGGATAATCTTGATGATCAGACTGAAGGCTTTATTGATTTCGAACAAGGACTTGATTGGACATTCAGGATGGTCGAGTATGAGGGCAAGAGACAAATTGCAGAGGAGCCAACTCAGGCTTGCTAGAAACTTCCCTTGGACATCAGCATGACAAATGATGAGACTTAGGTAGCATGGAATTAATCATAAGTTTACGAAGCAGGAGGCAACGCAAACTCTCCATATGTTTGGAAGAATAACCAAACGGAGGAGGACACAACTCTATGTAGCGAGAACATATTCCTAAGGTCATACTACATCCCATAGTTTGATGAACAAACAGATAGATGTGCTTTATCCAAGGGTGACTCATTATGCTGCCAATAAAGAAAATACTTTTCCCTTCCTCTTTTTGGGGTATATTTGATTTTTTTTTGTCTTTTTCAATCATTTTGGAAAAAGAATAAAGGAATGTTACGTTACAATGGAGGAATGAGTGCTACAAACATACAAGTTCAAGGTGCAAGGACAAGACTGATGTTCAGAATAATGATACTCGGGAAAAATCCTCCAGGGGCCAAGGGTGTTAAGACGCAGAAGAAAAGTGCTACAAGGTTGGTTGATAAGGTATGCAAATGTGGTTAACAAAACACACAATGGTAACGTCCTTCAATGTAAGTTTAACGAGCCCAGGGAAGGTAAGCTCAGTGGTTTTTCATATTTAGAGAGTCTAAAAAAACGTAAAAGGAGACTCCATTGGGGTACCTTTTTCGAAGGTAGTCTAGTCGGTTCTAAAAAGGGGTAAACTAGCACCGACAAGACATCTATTCAAAACCATTTTAACGAGTGTGAGAAAGACAAGATCACTCGACCATTTTTCATTTTTAAGGAGTCTGAAAAAAGATTAACTATGGACTCCATTAGGAATGTTCTTCTGGACCAGTTTAACGAGTGTGAAAGAATAAGGTCACTCGGTGATCTTTTTGATTTTAGGGAGACTGAAAAGAGCTTAACTATGGACTCTGTGGGGGTTCCTTTTTCGTAAGTTTAGTCCCTCAGGCCTGAAAAAGGGTTAAAATGATACCTGAGAGTACTCTTCTAGAGAACTGAAGTTCCATAGAGTATACCTTTGTTCGTACAGTTGATCGTCCAGACCAAAAAAGGGGTAAACTACCGTCGGACAAACGTGACTTCAAATTTTAGTTTAACGAGCGTGAAAGTCCACAAGATCGCTCGACAATCTTTTCATGTTTAGAGGGTCTGACAAGGGATTAAAAGAAGACCCGTTATATATTTTGGGAGTCTTGAAGGTGAGGTCAAGAGCGAAAATGAATCGTGCAAATGAGGCTCGAACTCGTAATCGGGAAAAGCTACAAGGACTCTCGAGCCTACAGTGATTAAAGATAGTATAGATACCATATTGAAACCAAGATCTACCTAGGGCATCCCTGTTCCAGTAAGCTCTACCACCAAGCTGTGACGCTTCTAAAGCAGCTATGATGGTTTTGTGTCACAACCTAATGGGATCGATCCTATGGCAAAGGAAAAAGACAAAATTCAGGGTAGAAACCTAACCTATATGCTCAAGTTGATCCTCGAAAAAAGAAATCACGGACCATCGAAAATTACCCAAAACTCCAAAAAACTATCCCAATACCCGATCATATCCCTCCTATGCAACTCCTGAATCACTCTAAATGGTTTTTGGTATAAAGAAAATGATAAGGGAGGCCAAAAATTCTATAAATAGAAGCTGGCAGCTCATTATCACCATTGTTGATTTGGAAATTGATTGTGGAGCCAAAATACCCCCTTTGATAAAAGTGGTGGCCAAAACAAACTTTTGCCTGGACCAAGTAAGTACAAACTCTCTTAACTTGCATTTTAAGTCTTTATTTTTGCATTGGGTTTCATTTTTTAGGGGGGCGTCAACTTTTAAAAGGTCATCCCTAGGTCCACGTGGGCTATCTTAGGATAGGTCGCGCGTACACGCGACTTTCACCATTACAGCATGCATGGACCCCCCTTATTGAATGAAAAAGGCTTAAAAAGCAAGGGTTAACCCTCCTGAACCTTGGTGTTTTGCAGGATGTATGTCCACTGGAGAGAAAGAGAGCCTGAAGAGGTTAGTGAGTTGGTCGGGGAATACCCCAATGCTATGGCTACTTTGATGCAATGTGGGTTACTCAAGTTTTTCCTATGTCCTTTTATGCAAGCACAACCTAGGCCACTGAATGCCTTGGTTGACTACTGGCATCCGGATGTAGAGGCATTCATGTTAGAGGGGCAATCACTGGTGCCCACAACCGAGGACATTTACTTTTTGATTGGACTCTCTAGGAGAGGGGAACCAGTCAACTTCCGAACTTTTCCTTCAGGGCCGTATAACATAGCGGAATTGATAGGTCTATACTGTGCAGATGATACAGACTGCTCGAGCTCGCAAGTGCCCATAAGCAAGATCACTGACTTATCTCTATGGGCAATAGTACTACTTATTGGGCGAATTACTGATTTTGCAGCTCTACATCAGGCGTCTCGTGCACAGATCAATTGTGCAGTACAATGCTTAAATGCACAAATTTTTTATTGGAGTACCACATTTCTTGAGTGTATGAAAAGGAAGTTGACAGATTGTCGTTTGTGGACACATAGGAAATTTGGGTTTGGGACCATTCTGTGTTTGTTCTTTTTTGAGAGAGTTCTGAGTTTTAATCCTTGAGTAGTGGTACGAGGACATCAGGCCTCTCTTCCTGCTGTGTGTAGATGGGAAGTATTACTATCGCAACAGAGTGGCAGAAGGACCAATGAGTCCTTTGATGATGACTTCTTCGCATGGTTGTCATGACAAATCCCGGTTATAGAGGATTACCCCTATGCCAGTATTGATTTCTCGAGAGACCCTGAGATACCAGTACCTCCTAGTGAGGAGCGAGGGGAGATGGGTAAGTCTCCACCTTTGTAGTTTTTTTTTGTTAAATATATGTAATTTTTATGTTGTTTTCGTTATATATATCATTTTTTTTGTTATACCAAAGTATTTGATGGATATGTGTTTGTTGTGTGTGGATGTGGGACCAGTATGACCGTCTGACTATGCGAGGAACAAACGTCGTCCTCGTCTAGAGGCTGCACTTGCCCCCGCAAGGGGACCAGCAGTAGCAGGAGATCTTCCAGTCAGGGAGGCTGAGAGGGTATTGAGACGAGTCGAGTGGAACTTTACTGCGCTTACTCGCATGGTCCCGATGGCAGAGATTGAGGACCTGCCACCATCTATGCAGCCTCATATAGTGGGGGCACCACGGACCTGGGTCCGGTTGTTTTGGCATTTAGCCAACGCTGTGGACCAGTATAACAAGGCCCACAGGCCCTGACCTTAGCTAGACATTTTTACGTGCCACGAGCACTACTTGTATATTTTTTTGAGAGCATAAGCCCCGTGACTCATTTATTAGTCATATTTTTTAGGCCCTTGCTTCCATCTATGTACTCTGGTTACATTATGATATTATATAAGGGTTTTTTTTTTTGTCTTTTGTGTCTTATGGATCATGTGTGAAAAAAATGTATTTACATGTTTATGTGAATGGTCTTTCATATGTGTGCAAGATGCCAATCTAAAATTTGATTAGCTAGAGTATATGTAGCTTGGTTTAATCTCCTAGGAAGATGAAAATATGTAATATAATCAAAGTTTCATTCTAAGAGACGTACCCTAAGGAATCGTCGGTGTAAAGTTGAATCATGAACCTGGTATACTCTATTTGACTAAGACACAAGCAGTTGAGCATTGAGATAGACCTGGAGATGAGAGCTACCAAATGACAAAGCATCACGAAGCAAATCAATAACTGCACTATACTCGGTGACATTGTTTGTGGTGTCACCTAAGTATATACCTCTGGAAGATAATAACTGGCCTTGAGGTGTAAAGATTACCCAAGCTGCGGAGGCAAGCCTCCGAGTGTGCCGACTAGCACCATCTGCGTACCCAACGAACACCTCGGAATCACTTGACATATGCCATAGTGATGAAAGATAACATCAACGACACGTCCATAACACTAAAAGAAACTAAAAAGTAATAGTACAAAGACTATACATATGTTACAAAAAGTTACCCACAGTGACCTNAGGTCTGAACCACATGGGTTTGAATTTTCCTGCCCCCAGGGGGTCCTTATCTTGGTCATAGACCAAGACAAGGTCGCCTTTAGAGAAAATCTGAGGATGAACGGACCTATCATACTGACACTTGACCTTATGTTTGTGAGCCACGTTGTCCAGGGCCACATCATGACGTTGCTCATTGAGATTCTCAAGGTATACTAATCATTCTTCAAGTGGAGAAGTGTCTGGCAATAACTGTACTGCCAACTTTAGAGACGGGATCTGACATTCGATAGGCAAGACTGCCTCTAGCCCGTAAACGAGTTGGAAAGGTGAGAAACCAGTTGCAGTATTAACAGATGTTTGGTAAGCCCATAATGTCGAGTATAACATTGAATGCCAATTTGACTTGGCTGAGTTGATTGTTCACTGTAGAATGGTCTTAAGAGTTTTGTTCACATCTTCCACCTGACCATTTGCTTGGGGGTAGTAGGGTGACGAATGTTCCTGTCGTAATCCAAGCTTTGAAATTAACTCGGTCATCATCTAGTTCTGAAAGTGACTTCCATGGTTAGTGACAATCTCCCTTGGGATGCTAAACCTTTCTATTATCTGGTTGAATAAAAAGAGAGTTGCAGTCTCTCCATCATCTTTAAACATTGGCATAGCTTCAACCCACTTTGTGAAGTAGTCTACAACTACGATGATATNAATCCCCCACTTGGTGAAGGGACCAACTGTGATGGCAGGAAACATGGGAGCAGGATGTGCCCTCATCTTCTGAGAGAAGATTTGGCACAGGTGGCACTTCTTGACCAATTCGATACAATCTTTGATGAGTGTCAGCCAAAAGTAACCTGCTCGTAGGATCTTTTGGGTTGTTACCAACCCAGACAAATGACCACCATAAGCTCTAGTATAGAAATCGTTAAGCATGATAACGGCTTCTTCGTGAGTGAGACATTGGTGTAGGATGCATTCTACACCTCTCCGATACATTGTATCATCGAGCATGAGATAATTCTTAGCCTGATGGCGTATGCGACGACGCTCATCACGAGAAGCAGTGGTGGGGACCTTCAAAGTCCGAAGATAGATAAGTATATCTCCGTACCGGGGATCCGAAGAGGTGACCAAAAACATATATTCTCTGATAGGCGACTCTTCGGGCACAAGATCACCTGACTCAACCAGAAGATCCAAAATAAGTTATGCGAAGACCAGTGACTTTTTGGACTTCGCTGACACAAAATCTAAGTCAAACTTCTGAAGGATGACTATCCATCTACTGATTTTTTCGCCTATTACCCATCGTGTAAACATATATTGAAATGGATTCACAACAGCAATGACGATGGTCTTGTGAAACAGAACATAATGATGGAACCGTTGAACAGCATGGACTGTTGCCAACGCAAGTTTTTCGATATGAGAATAATTGAGTTCTGGTCCTACGAGGCCTCGGCTCAGGTAATAGATAACATATTTTGAGAACAAGTCATATTCCTGAACTAAGACCATGCCAATGGTTGACTCTGTTGTAGCCAGATATAATAAGAAATCCTTGTTATAGTTAGGTGGTCGGAGCAGAGGGGCAGTTGTGAGTGCATGTTTTAATGCAGAAAAAGAGTGTTGAGCGTCATCATCCCAATAAAAAGGAATGTTTTTTTTAAGTAAGCGCATAAATCCCTTGGTGATCTCGGCGTAGTTAGTGATAAAGCGTCTTAGAAAATTTACCTTGCCCTATAGACTCTAAAGTTGAAGGATTGTGCATGGGGAGGGAAACTGAATTATTGCCTCAACCTTGAGAGGATCGACCATGATCCCTGTTGTTGACACTATGAAACCTAACAATCGTCCTGATGTTATGCAAAAGATGAACTTGTTTGGGTTCAAGCGAATCCAGAAGTAGCGACAACGCTCAAAGATAAGTCGGAGGTGTGTGGGATGATCCGTTCTCTTGCGAGATCAAGATGCTAAATCATCTAAATAGTCCTCGACTATATGCTTGAGGTCATGGAAATAAAAAGACATGGCTCACTGAAAGGTGGCTCCAGCATTTTTGAGACCAAAAGGCATCTTATGATATGTGAATGTACCCCATGGACAGATGAATGTCATTTTATGCTGGTATTTGGGTTTGATTTGAATTTGGTTATATCCCGAAAATCCATCCATGAAAGAGAAGGCCTCGCAACCCACAAATTCATCAATTATCCGGTCGATGAATGGTGTGGAAAAATTATCTTTGGGACAAGCCTTGTTCAAATCACGGAAGTTTGTACATACATGAATTGTGCCTTGTTTTTTATTGACCGGCACGGGGTTTGACACCCATTGGGTCAAATGGATAAGGTAGATAAAACCAGATTTTAGCAGTTTCTCAACCTAAACCTTAATGGCTGTTGCTTTCTTGGGGTTGACTGGATGAAGCTTCTGCCGGATAGGCTTGGCATCTGGATACTTTGTGATTTCATGTTCAACTATTTTTGGATCGATGCCTGGCATTTCCTTGTAAGACCAGGCAAAAACTTCACGAAATTCTTTAAAAAGATCTATGTAGATTTGAAATTCTCTAGGGGGAGCAGTCGGCTCCGACGAAAACATTCTCCACGAAGCCAGGGTTTCGAGAGATATTGATCGGTAAGGTTTCAGTGATAGTTGCCATATTACCCTCAGCATAAACCTTGTGTGTAGCTAAGGGATTAATGGGACAAGACTTGTCTCCTGTCATAGTCAAGGTGAATTATCCATCTTCAATTCTTCTTAACGTTGGGAAGAAATATGATCTATGATGAAGATCTTCCCAGGGTTTGTTTGGACTAGTCATTGCCTCAATTATAGCTTTATCAGGGGGCAAGACTAAGTCTAATGAATCGGTATGAGTGAGAGAACCCTGATCCCAAATAGGCTCTAGAAGTGGATCGAACTCTTGTGCAGGAGTTGGATCAGTCTTGGCTTAAGCTTGCTGGACTAAAGAGTACACTACTTCAGCTGTGGACAAGGGCATGGACATGCCCGGGTGCCCTGTCCCATCCATCGTGGCCAATGGGGAAGGAAGTATCCACGGATCATCGAAGTAAGTCGTGTGGAACGACGAAACTTGAAAAATCTCAACCTTATGG
>JASDQU010214434.1:0-16573 GCA_032191745.1 Picea mariana | reverse complement strand
TTGAACGTGATATAATTATCCAGGAAAGGGAAGAAAGACAGAGACAGTTGAGAAACCGACTCTGATCTAGTTTTCTTTGTTTCATTGTTTTAAAAGTATTATCATTTTTGGATGCCTAGACGATGTGTTTTATAGCCTTAAAACACAAACTCTGGAACAACACACCATATCCTCATCAATCATCTTCAAAGGGTCTATTTCAAAGGGAGGATTTATCATTTTTACCTTCATTTCCATTTGCAAAAAGTGCGTTGTGGGCTGGTTCAATTCGCTGCGAACTGTAAGTGCATTGTTGAATCTTGGCACTGCAAACTCTCCCATAGTGGTTGATGGTGGATTAAAATATTAAAGGACTATTGGTTTGGTTTTTTTCAACAAGGAGTGAGATTTATATACCAGGTACTTTGCTTGATGTTCAAATTCCACTGCTTGAAAACTTATTATCATCAAACCCTAGTTGCTGCAAGTTTTCTACTTGCTGTAAACTATATGATTTCCTTAATTTGTTCACACCCTCTCAGTTTAAAGCCTTCATGCAGTATTTGGTTACCTTTTCTCATCATCTAAAGGCCAACTTATATTTCTTTCTTGTAACCATTGTATATTGCTGCTAACTATTAATGCTACAAAATGTTAGTGCTGCAAACTGGTTTATGCAATTGGTATTGTGAACTCCTCTTTGCTTGGTTAGCTTGCACATTCTTGTCCTTCAAACCTTTATGAAGACCTAGGATACATGTTTTCTAGTCAATGGGTAACTTGCATCTTATTCTTGAAACCATAAATCCATTTTCTACAAACTTCCTTTTCGCTGCGAACTACATTTGTTGCTAATTATCTGCACTGTGAACTGGATGCACTAGGAATCCCCTATTTTTATCAGTTGATAAAACCTTGGATGATCTCATTTTCACTCAAGTTTGAAAAACATCATTTCACTCAAGATCATATTCCTCTTCATACCTTCGAAATTGCAAATCCTTCTGATGAAAACCGTAGTCTAAAACATATTGTTGCAAACTTAATCAACGTGTTGAGAACTAATAAATCATGCTACAAGATCCTTGTTTTACACAATTGCTCCAAAGTTTTGTCTATTTGATATTTCATACAGTTTTGGGTTGTCATATTTTCCTCCAATCACCTAGCTTCAGTCTTATTTCAGTTTTTGCCGTGTTTCTTTAGCATAAAATCATTTTTCTAGCAAACCCTATATTTGCAAAATCAAGAAGTAAAATCCTAAATTCATCAGTTTCCATCACATACTCTGGTAGAAAATGTTATCATAGGGGGGGTTTTGAACTAGTTTTCATGGACACTCAACAAGGGAAGAAGATTCATAAAGGAGTGGAGATTGTCAGGGTTGAGCCCCATGACCTACAGCTAATCAATTCAGATCCATTTTTCAGAGAGGCATTTCAGAGAGTGGGTTGCCTAACTTTTTGTGAGAAGATGTAGAGAGGACACCCTGAGGTTGCCAAGTGGTTTTCATTGAATTTCAATGGGATAAATACCAAAGTTGGTACATTGGAATTTAAGGTTACAAAGAAGTCCATTTCTACAGCCAAAAGATACTAGTTCAGGAAGAAAAATGGTTCAAGGCCATGTCTCTAAGCTCTACATTTTCTAAGGATTTGTTAAAGCCTGAATATGAAGAAGATAACCTATCCAAGGGAGTTCCTAGAATCACATTCTAGAGTATTTTGATAAGATTATCAAAGTCATTCAAAGGTATTTTACTTGTGAAGCTGGGATTAATATGGTCTATCAATACCATATTACACTATTGATGCATTTTACTGGAAAAGAGCCCTTGAATCTACCCTTCTATTTGCTCAAAAGCCTTGGGAAAATGTCAGATAGATTTCAATCCAAGTCCAAGAAGATGGATACCATCGTCTTTCATTATGGTCTGATCAAGATACTAGTGTTAGAAGAACTAAAAATGACTAATAGTGATTGGGATGCTTTCCTAGTTGCATGAGACTTTCATCTAGACGTTGTCAACACACCGTAAACAAAGAGAAAGAAACCTACTACTATTGAAAAAATTGTGCACACAGATTCTAGTAAAAGGAGGAAGATGGTTAAAAAGTATAAGTCATCTTAGTAAACTAATAAGATAGGTGAAGTCCCTTCACAACCTCTTGATGAAGAAACTTATCCTATGGCAGAGTGTTCACCTATGGAGACATCCTCTAGAAAAGAAAGGAATCTGAAGGGCAAGAAACTTTTTTTTTCTCCACCTGTTGTTGCAAAATTTGTTATTCCTAGAATACCATTCATCATATCAACAACAAGGCAACATGTCCGCATGGAAGAGGGTGCATCCAGAAACTATCTCATCAAACAATCAAAACCAAGCCTCTTAAAGAGCCAATAGAAATTGTTGAGATCAAGTCTCCTTTTGATGAAATTGATCCCACTTTCAAAAGGTTCAAGAGGAAGCTGAAAGATGTAAGGGTTGATAATGAACAGTTGAAAAAGGAAAATTTGCAGGCCCTGATTCAACTAAAGGAAAATATAGATACGTGTGAAGAAGTTGTTGCAAAGGAAGAACACATGGTTAAGATATCCTTACCTCTGCATAGGAAAATTAAGAGTTTGTATAGACATAATAGAGCTTATCAAGTTGAAAATAGGAAGTTGAAGGAGGAAGTGAAACAGTTGAAGGAATAGATTGCAAAAAGGGACCTGGACATGTTGGCTTGGGTGGCCAGTAGGAGATGACGATGAAACATCATATGTTCATCAATATAATCAATTTTTCTATGGTGTCTTATATATGCAGGCTTATAACCCTAAGGAGTATTTTTGTCTTATGCTGCTATAATTATGGCCATATACTATTTTTGCAAGTCACTTTCATGATTTAGAGGTTGTATCAGGAATTAACAAAGGTTTTAAGGCTCTTGCAAATTTTTGGCATCAGTTGCTATGTTTTGAAGGAAAAATAACATCTACAGAAAAGTTCGCAGTGCATCTCGCTGAAGGCGTTGCAAATTGCTAAAATTGAAACAGTTGGCAGTGCACATGCTGCGAACTTAAAAGTTAGTTGGAATTTGAGTTGTAGGAGGGATTCCACCTGTCAAAAGAGGTTTGAGTAACTCCTTAGAGATCATTTAGACATCAAGGGACACTTGTGCCTAAGGTATAGAAATCTAGCAGTTTGTTGGATTTTGGTTTGTTTGATTGTTGCCATGCCTCTCCCAGGTGCATAATCCAATGTAGGAGTTAGGTGGAGAGTCCTAGAGGGAATTTTGATGTTATTTTATATTTAATATGTAATATAAATCCACATGGGGGTTTTAGTGGGCTTTGTGAGACTCATAATACTATTTCAGACTGCAAAATATTTCCAGATGATGTATGTACATATTTAAGACTCTTGAATGGTTAATGATAAACTTTTATTCTACTGTTACATTCTATTATTCTCTCTTGTTTTGATATTGTCTATTGGTAAATGATTTACCTTTAGTGGTTGTTTCTATGGAATTACAGTGACTGATATATTGTCTTTTGTTGATGCAAGTGTTTTCAAAACATATCATCTTATTAACTCGAAGGTTCCTTGTTAGTGATATTTCCTCTATATGTGTGCCAAAGTGCCTAAACTGTTTTGGTTCATATATTCACAGTTTCTTCTTCATTCTTCCATCTTTTCACTATTATCATGTAAACTAATCAGATATTTTTCAAGCCTTTCTTGTTGAAGTATGTTTTATGGATTTTTTTGTGTTGATACTTTGAACTGAGTATCTCATCCATTTGTTACACTTGAACTAAAAAAAATTTCTTTACAAAAATGAAAATTTCTGATGGATATTAGGCTTACACCTATAGTAGCCTAGGTGTGACTTCTAGTGCTAACATTTCTGGTGCCGTTGCCGGGGAGGTGAAATTGAAGATATTTCCCTGGGCTGTACGACAATGATACTATTGGTTTTGATGGTGTACATAAACCAATAACAGAAGAGATTCCATAGTGCACCTCACGACTCCATATTCAGTTGTGGCTCCTAATAGAAGAAGAACAAGAGATAATCCACATTCATCTCTGGCCACACTTGTACTAGACCCAGACAAAATCATAAAGAAGGGAAAGAATTTTCAAGGAGCCTCATCTTCTAAATGTTCGGGTACTACTCATAACCTACCCGATTTTGTCTTTCATACACTAGTTGTTGTTTCTAAATATGTTCATTTACCTGAGGTTCAAAACCCTATAAAAGTCCAACTAGAAGGTCATCCTCTTGAACCTACACATCTTTCCCCTTATTTGAAAGAAAAAAGCCTTGAAAGTTTTGATTTCCTTGCATCACTTGAAGTTGTTAAATGGTTCAGACTTGAAATTTTAGAAGATTTCCCAACTTTAGGATCTCCAAATACTGATTTACTCAAGTCCATTAAAACTAAAAAAAAATGAACTTCCTTCCCTGAGAATACCTCAACAGAAACATCAAAGACTGGCCCAATCCATGTCAAGTCCGTGTCTTCTAAAGTCTTGAAAGAGATTATTTTTAGTGAAATTATTTTTCCTCTTTCTAGATTAGAAGAAGAAAGTTTCGAGACTTATAAAATTCCATTACTTGTTGAGTCTGAAAACAAATATGTATTTGAAAAGGTTGAGAAAGAATTAGAGTGGGTGGAATGGGAATCCCCTTTTCTTGATGTTCTAAGTGTTGATTGGCCTAAAAATTTCCAAGTTGAAACAAAAGAAGTCATGTCCTCTCCTCAAACTCCAGTAGGATCACCAAAGTCACAACCCACTTCACCTCATTTTACTCTTCCTGCTAGCTCCTCTATTGTAACCTCATACAAAAATCCTAAGAGTCTTACATCTACTTATCCTAAGATGGAAGGAGTCAATCCACCTCTAAAGAGAATGGTTTCCATTACAGTTACTAGGTATGCACCAATAATGCTTCCTCAACCCATGAATGCCCTTCCAGTTGGATATTACCTTAAGTACATGCCCAAATTTACTGGAGAACAAGATATTGTTGCAGAATAACATCTTACTTCCTTTTATAGTTATGCAGATAACCTGAACATTGAAAATGAAGATGTCTGGATGAGGTTCTTTGTGCAAATCCTATATGGGGGAGCCCACAAGTGGTTTATAAGTTTACTCCTATGATCAATAGATGGAATTGAGGCCTTGGATGATGCTTTCTTAAGGAATTGGGGTGAAAATACAGATTTTTTGTACTATATTACATAATTTGGGGCTCTCAAAAGGAAAGAGGGAGAATATATGTCTGACTTTTCTAAAAGGTTTAAAAAAATGTACAATAAGATTCCTACTGAGATTAATCCCACTATGACTTCTGCAAAAATAACTTATGAAAGTGCATTTGACCCATAGTTTTGTATTTTATTGAGAGAAAGAAGGTCGAAAACATTGGCTCATATGCAAGATGTTGCCATGGAAGTTGAATCAAATATACTAGAAGCAGAGAAGTTGAGGGGAAGATTTGATAGGGATTTGAGAAAACAAAAAACAAAAGCTTATTCTTCAGATACTTCAGGTACAAATCCAAAGGTTGATGAGTTGACCAAGATGTTCAAATCATTATCTGCTGAAATGGAAAGGTTAAACCTTGAAGGGATACAAGCCAATATAAATAATCAATACTTTGGAAATAGGAACCAATTTAGAAGGAAAAATAATCCACTTTAGGTTTTGAAGAGAGACCGTAGGAAAAATGAAGATCAAATAGTTCAATCCCCTTTCTAGAATAATCTATTTGATTAATACAATGAAGGAAAAGAGGTGGAAGGAGTAGAACCATAGATTCATTGCATTATAGATAAACCCGCCTCACCTAATCTTGCTCAAAGTGAGTATGAGGAGTACTTGATGTGCAACCAGATAGATGAATTGGCTAAAGAAGATCAGGTTTATCAGACAAAAGGTCAGAAAAAATATAACTTGAGATCAAAACAGAATGTTGAGAAGAAAATGACATCCACTCAGTCCAAAAGATATGTGTTCCTGTGAAAGAAGGCCCTGCCAAAGAAATAGAAGGAAAAAACAAACAACCAGTGATAAATTCTGATGCACCTGAAGTGGAAGATGCTAAAAAATCTTTGTCTAATTTCAATTTTGAGAATGAAATTCAAAAAATTAAGATTCTTGTTCCTTTGCTTGAGCTAGTAAAAAATGAACGGTTCGAAAAATCCTTTTTGAAGGTTCTTCATTCCACATCTCATCCATCTCATTTAGATTATATCAATTTACAATATGAGAAGCCTGCAATAATGTTGGGTCCCATGCTGGAAGGTAGAGATGATTCTTCTCCTCCATTTTACACTTCTTTGAATGTGCATGAAAATAACTTGCACAATTGTATTATGGATTCTGGTGCATCCCATAATCTGATTCCTAAGGATTTCATGGATGAATTGGCCTTGGAAATCACTAAAACTTATCATGACCTATACTCTTTTGACTCAAGGAAAGTAAAGTGTCTTGGAATTATTAAAGATATAGTTGTCACACTTTTCCAACAACCTATGAAAAACATGGTCATGGACATTGTAGTTTGATATGTACCCCCCAAATTTGGGATGTTGTTGTCTAGATCATGGATCAAGATGTTAGGAGGAACTTTACAAATGGATCATTCTTATGCTATAGTACCAGTCTTTCGTGGTGAGCACAGGAGATTGTATAGAGAAGCTCAACTAGCCTATATCATTAGTGATGAGAAAAATCCTACAAACCATCCCATCTATGCTGTTGATATTGATTTGGGGTCTAGTATTCTTCATCTTGTTGATTCCCCTCAGCCACCCTTAGAGATAAATAATCAACAATCAACAAAATGTGAAATAATTGGATAGGGGTTTCAACTGTAGAAGATGTATTTTGATGGTGCATATTATAAAGATGGGGCTGGTGTAGGAACAATATTCATCTCTCCCTCCAAAGAAGTCATAACCTTTTCATTCAAACTGGAGTTTGAGTTGAAAAATAATATTGAAGAATGTGAGGCTCTGATTCCGGGGCTCAAGGATGCAAGGGACATGAAGATTGAGGGTCTAAAAATATTTGGTGATGTCGAGATGATTGTGCAGAAGCTAAAAAAAATCTATTAGACTAAGCATGTCAAGTTGAGGACCTACAAAAAAAACGTTTTGGATACGATAGACAACGTCTTCTCAACATTCAACATTTCTTACATTCCTAGGAGCACTAATTCAATAGTTTATTCATTGGCCCTTTCTGCTAGTAATTTCAAAGTTCCCCTGCGTTCCAAGATCAAATATGATGTTGATATAAAATACAGGCCTGTAATTCCTAACAATGACAAGCACTGGAAGGTTTTTGAAGATGATGAAGAATTAAAGAGGTTTTTGGAAACAATGTATTATTTTTCTTCCTTGCATATTGACCAAGATTCATATGATGGTCAAAATCTACATGCTGATAAATTTATGAATAAAATTGTTGATCATAAAATTGTTCAATTGCATGGCAATCACATTCCTAAGGGGTTGGTTCGTTTAGAGAGGTTATTTGATATTAATGATTTTATTGTTAAAATGAGAATTTCTAAAGAAAATGTAGACCTTATAGACTATAATTTAGACACTTAAGAAGAGCCCAAACACGTACAATTGTTTAAGAGTTTATCAGAAAATCACAGTGTTGAATATGTGAAATTGTTGAAAGAATTTTCTGACGTGTTTGCATGGAAGTATGAGGACCTGAAAACTTATGATACCAACATCATTGAGCATAGGATACCTTTAAAACATGACAATAATACTTTCAGACAAAAGCTCAGGAAGATTAATCCAATGTTATTGCCTATTATGGAGAAAGAGGTTAAGAAGTTGCTTGATGCTCAAATCATTGTCCCTTTGAGGTACTCTAATTAGGTAGCTAATTTGGTCCATGTTGGAAGTAAGAATGGTGATATTAGGATTTGTGTTGACTTCGAGAAACTAAATAGGTGTTCTAGAAAGGAAAACTACCATTTACCCAAGATGGAACACATTTTGCAAAGGGTGACAGGCTCAATGAAGATTTCAATGATTGATGGGTTTTCAGGCTACAATAAGATTTTTTTGTTGCTAGAGGACATAGAGAAGACAACATTTATGACTCCCTGGGGTACATTAATCTATGCCAAGATGCCATTCAGTCTTATGAATTCAAGGGAAACTTTCCAATGTGTAATGGACATTGCATTTATTAGGGAGAAAGACAAGTTTTTGGTTATCTGTCTGGATGACATTATAGTGTTTTCCAAGTTTGATCAAGAGCATTATCAACATCTGATAAAATTTCTTTTGAAGTGTAGAAAGTATGTTCGATCCCTAAATCCCCAAAATTCTCTTTTTTCCATGAAGGAGGGTAAGCTACTAGGACACATTGTCTCGGCTAAGGGTGTGAATATTGACCCCAATAGGGTAGAGGCTATAAAATATATTTCTATTCCAAGGTATAAGAAAGAAATGTAGTCCTTCTTAGGTAAAATAATTTTTTTGAGGAGATTTATATCTAACTTTTTTGAACTAGTGAAATTTATCACTGCCATGTTGAGAAAAGCCAATGAAGTCAAGTGGACATCACAAGCTAGGAGTTATTTTGAGTAGATAAATAAGGTATTGGTTGATGCCCATGTTTTGATAAGTCTCGATTACTCAAAGGAATTTATGATTTTTTCTTTTCCTCTAATGATACACTAGTTGATGTCCTTCTTCAGAAGAATTTAGATGGTATGGAGCAACCTATTTCCTTCTTCAGTAGGGCTTTAAGAGATGCTGAAGTTAGGTAGATATGATGGAAATGAAAGCTGATTCTTTAGTCAAATCTCTTAAGGCATTCAGGGTGTATGTTCTTCACTCAAAAATAATTTCTTATATTCCCTCAAGTTTTGTTAAAGAAATTCTCATTCATCCTAATATTGATGGGAAAATAAGAAAGCAGATTGCTACGATTTTAGAGTTTGATCCGGAGGTGAAGTCCACCAAGCTGATAAAAGGTCAAGGATTATCTAGGTTTCTAGATGAATCAAATTGTAAATCATTAGGAGTGAATTTCATAGGAACTATATCTTTAAATCAACAGTCTGAAATTTAGAACAACAACCTAAAAATTAACTCAAAGTTGGAAGAATGCAGTTGGTACAAAGATTTCATCTATTTCTAGCAGAATTTGCAGCCTCCTTTTGGACTTGAGAAGGCTAAGGTAAGATATTTGAAACTCAAGGCATTCAAGTAATGCATTATTGATCAGATGTTATATTGGAAGTATCCTTCTTGGATTCTATTAAGATGTTCAAATCCCGAGGAGGAAAAACAAATTATGATTGAATTTCATGGGAGTTTATGTGGAGGTAATCACTTCTGGAGAACCACAACATACAAGATACTTAGAGATGGGTATACTTGGACCAACTTATTCATTGATGTGTGTGAAAATATTAGAACATGTGACAAATTCCAGATATTCTCAGGTAAACAAAAGCTCAAGTATTTGCCTTTGAAACCAATTTTGGTATTTGGTCCTTTCCAACAATGGGGATTAGATTTTATTGGAGAAATTAATCCATCATATAGTGGCCAACACTGTTGGATTCTCACTACTATTGATTACTTTACTAAATGGATAAAATCCATTCCCACCAGGAATGCAACACACAAAGTAATCATTAGTTTCTTAGTAGATATTTTGTCAAAATTTGGTTGCCCAAATAAAATTGTCACTGATAATGCAACAACCTTGAAAGTTGATCCCTTGGTGAAGTTTTGTGAAAAAATTAGCATTCAACTTATCAATTACACTCCATATTACCCTCAGGGTAATGGCTTAACAGAGTCCTCCAACAAGAGCTTAGTGAATATCATAAAAATGTTGCTGGAAGACAAGAAAAATTCATGGGATTCTAAGTTGAACTTATCCCTTTGGGTAGACAGAGTAACAACTAAGAGGTCAATTGGGACCACACCATTCTAACTAGTTTGTGGAAAAAAAGTTTTTTTCCCTGCACGGTTAGCTTTACCTATGGAAAAATTTCTTCAATATCAAGAAGGGGAACCCGATGACATGGTCAGAAGGATGCATCAACTTGTGGAAGTGCAGAAAAGTAGAGAGAATCTATTCGACTGAGCAAAAAATCATCAACAAAACATTAAAGAAGTTTTTGACAATAAGGTAAAGAAGGAATATTTTCAACTTGGAGACCTAGTGCTCAAGTGGGATGCTCAAAGGAAGGATAAAGGAAAGCATGGTAAGTTTGAATCTCTATGGGTAGGTCCTTTTAAGTTTTCTGAAGTCGTGCACAATAACAATTTTAAGCTGCAGAACTTGGAGGGTGTTAAAATTTATGGTGGCCCAATCAATGGGAATTTTCTCAAAAAATACTTTTACTAAAGTCATGGGTGGCTTAATTCCATTGTAGATATTGGTGTGTTTAGTTAGTTTTTGTTTCATTTTTTTAAATAATGACTCCATGCCCAATGGATAAGGCCCTAGAACTGAAATGTCCTTGGAGCCTCATAGGGATGTCTCCATCCCCTGTGGAGCTAGATGTTAACACATAGGATGTACAAGAGTCAAGGTTTTTCAATTTTGTTTAAAGTTTGTTAGTTTAGTGTAACACACTCAACCCCTAAATACCCTTTCTAGGGATGGGGCATCAAATTTTTGTTTTTCCTTGGTTCATTTCCGGTCCCTTAAGAAAAACCTTATTATTCTGCTCCCCCGAAGTTTACATCTCCTAGTACGTGCTTAAAATAGCTAGCGAGGTCCTCCTTGTGACCTCATGATCCGAAATTGATCTTTAAAGACTTGTCTAAGTTTTAAGCATGCGTTAAATTACCATTCAAAAAATTAAATGACGAAGGAGTTTTTAATGAAAGAATGTTGCAACCATCTTAAGCAGCATAGAATGAAAAATATACATAAGGAACAACAAACCATAACACCAAGATTGATAACAGATTTTGACAAGGTTTCCTATGTCTCTGGGCATTTGTCTTAGTGGGTGAGGCTTTCTTATTCATATTAAATTCTTTAAAAGTATATCATAAAAGTGTCAAATGGATTATAGACTAGTATGGATATGTTCACCTCGACCTCAAGAATCCAACACAACTAATGGCACTGAAAATAGTTGAGCGTAGCTCCCGGAATTGGCCTGCAAAATTCCCCTCCTCAATGGATTCCCTGCATAAAAATGGCTTTGGTTGTCAAATTCCTCAACATTTCTCCTATTTTGAACCTCCCTAATGCTACCAAGAACCTCTGGTTTATATATATTTGAAGTGGGCATCAACCTCCCATCTTCCTCCCAAGACCTAGCCTCAAATTAGGCTCCAGATCTCCCAATAATGGGCAAAAATCCATTAAAACAACTGAAAAATCTTTATTATAAGGTAAAAAACCCCAAAATGTGCAAATATAGGGCGCAACCCCTTTTGTCTGGGCTCCTAGTCACATGTGATTTTCCATGTGGTTGAGGGCTGGGTTGGCACGTGTTTCCTCCCTAGATTCTGGGTATTGGTCATGTGGCTATGGCCCATGTGGACAAGCTCTTAAGCTCCCATGTACAAATCCCGGTCTTGGCTCTTGGTATCTAGCCCCCGGTCGGTCGGGATAGCCCCCCGCCGACCATGGCTTATCCCCTAAACCTGCCACATGTCAATTTAAATGTTAATTCGATGGTATTCAGTTAAGTTCTTCCAGGTAGCCTGATCGATCTACCCCTTTCCACAAATTTGTTGTGCCCATGAAGGTCGAGGGTTCGAAACCCCCGGAAGCCATAAAATTTTTTTGAACAAGTCGACATCAGAAAAATTTGAGGTTCCATGTGGTACCCTTTAATTGGGCCACATGTCACCTTGTGATTGGACTGTACTAAACAGTCACCAAAAAAGTCAACATGCCACGTCATCGTCATACAACCCAGTCGGCTGCCACACCATATTTTGTACAACCCAGTCACTTGCTGTACAACCACATGTCATGCCATGTCATCATCCATAATGCACAATCACCCTGCCATGTCTGCATATGTATAACCTAGCTGTCATATATACTGCCATGTGTCAGCCTACTATTGAGCCACATCATGTATGGACTGCCATGTGTCATCCATACAGTGCCACGTGTCAAATCCGTACAGGTGCCAACTCATCCCAAAAGTGCCAATTTTGAGTGACACATGTCACCTCCTGGTGATGCCATGTTGACATGATGATGTGATTCTGATGTCATGCTGATGTCACTTTTCATACTACTGACGTCAACAATACAACATGTTGATATTTTTTCCTATTTGGGAAATCAATCAGAACACGATATCTTTCACATATGACACCCATTTGTGAAAAAAAATATATGGATAGAATTAGTGCGACGAGCCAGACACAATGACATTGGTTTTGTTTAATTCTAAGAACTTTTATTTTTAGGCTTCTCTAGATCCATTTTGGATCATGCCTCCCCACTAAGACCTTTTGGTCCTCCAAAAGGGTATTAACCAATGATCAAGTGCAAGATAGGCCACCCCACTTGTTCTTTGTCTTTAAACTCTGTCCTATACACTTGTATCATCAAGATCAATTTCAAAACAACCATGAGAACTGACATCATATTGTTATCCACTTGTACTCTTTCACATCTTACTGAAGCCACTACCATCCATGTTGAAAACATTAGCAACGATAACATCAGAAATATGACTGCAAATGAGATAATATGTTTGTATTACTTGCACAACATTAGCTTCTCTTAAACAAAATTATAATTGAACTTCCATTCTACAAACATCTAATGTTCATGCTTAAGATCGATTGCTTGATTTGGCACAATTATAGGTGTGTTGCTTGCATAAGTTGCCTTCCTTAATTGTTTCATTGTTTGTAGAGATTGATTTTATTTTGAGTGATGAGCATGTACAACATATTCATTGCCTTCTTTGGTTAAGTGATATTGATTATGTTCCCTGTAGAATATTTCGTTATGATCATACAAATAAGGACTGCCTAAGACCATTCCACATTCATTGAGTGGCACCACATCACACGTTACCTCATCCACAAACTTTGATGAAATTGCAAACTTTAAAGTGCATTGCTTTATTATGTACAATTTATGATTGTTGCTTATCCATTTGAGTGAGTAAGGTTTATGATATATCTTAGTGTTTAATCCTAATTGTTTAATCACTTCCTCTTAAATCAAGTTATATTGAGATCCACTATCTATCAATGTATCGATCTTGGTATGTTTCATTATCACCCTTATGTGAAACAACTTGCATCTAGAATCATCTACATCACTAATTTTACCTATCAAAACAACTGTTGTGATCTTAGTCTCATCACCTGAATCATATCCCAAGTCCCTTTCCTTTCTTTGAACTAGTTTTCTCTCTTCTTGATATGCAATTGCCAACAATAGTCATCATCATGCCCTTCTTTCTTGCAATACTTGCAAGATAGATTTTCTTCCTTTCTTGTCGCTGAATTTGCTTTCTTTCCATTCCTATTTCTTTTGTCCTCTTTCCTTGAAGATGATTCCCCTGATACACCAACTCATGTTTTCCCTGCTTCAATGTATGTTGCTTGAAAATAAACCTCATCAATATAATTAGGTCCAAACATAAATACAGTGTTTCGAATATGTGCAGGTAAACCTCCTATATACTTCATAAGAGTTTCTTGGGTATGTAATGGAATGTTTAACATTAATTCCATCTTACGAAATTCATCTGTGTATTCTTGCACTGTTTGTCCCTTTCTTAGTTTAAGACCTTGCCATTCATTTAAATCCTTCTCCTTATAACCCAAAGGATAAAATTGCTTTCTAAGTGCAAAAAAACAATCTTGCCATGATGAAAATACATTACCCACTTGCTGTGTGCCATTTGGAAACTTGCTTTTCCACCAAATGAGTGTTGTTCCTGCAAGACAAAGCGATACCAACTTGATTTGAGTTTCCTCGTCCTTGATTTGTTGCACAATGCAATAAAATTCCATCTATCTAACCCAGTTATCAAGCCTCTATGCATTGACTTCACCATCATACATGGGTAATTCAAATTTCACATCAAGCTTAAGTAAATGCATATCATGTTTATGTTTATTGGAATGTTTTCTTGCGGTGGATTTTGAACTTGTACTTGAAGAAGAAGAAATTGATGGAGAAGAAGGAGGTGAAGGAGGATCCTCTCCTTCTTCACTTTTATCTTGTTTAGAATATGCCCCTTGGAAAGGCCTTTTTCATTCCAGGTAATCCTCATATAATACCTTTACCATCTTAGACATGGCGAATAAAGTTTTTTGCAACTCGATCTCATTCTGAGACATGCCTTCTTTCGATGACATCTCCTCACTTTGAGAAGTCCTCTTTCTCGACCTAATCTCAGGATCCCCTTCTACAAGCTTGCCTTCACCATGATTCATCTTTTACCTGGTAATCATGCAAACTCAAAAACCAACTGTCAACCTGCTCTGATACCACTTGATCCAAAATTGATCTTTAAAGACTTGGCTAAGTTTTAAGCATGTGTTAAATTACCATTCAAAAACTTAATTGAGGAAGGAGTTTTTAATGAAATAATGTTGCATCCATCTTAAACAATATAGAAAAAAAATTGACATAAGGAACAAAAACCATAACATCAATCTTGATAACAGAGTTCAGCAAGGTTGCCTATGTCTCCGAGCCTTTGTCTCAGTGGGTGAGGCTTTCTTATTTCTATTCAATGCTTCAAAAGTACATCGAAAAAGTGTCAAATGGATTACAGACTGGTCTGGATGTGTTCAAATTGACCTCAAAAATCCAACACAACTGATGACACTGAAAACGGTTGAGTGTAGCTCCTGGAATAGGCCCACAAAGTTCCCCTCCTCAATGGATTCCCTGCATATAAATGGATTTGGCTGTCAAATTACTCAACATTTCTCTTGTTCTGAACCTCCCTAATGCTTCCAAGAACCCCTGGTTTATATATATTTGAAGTGGGCATCAACCTCCCAATTCCATCCCAATATTTGGCCTCAAATCGAGCTCTAGATCTCCCAATAATTGGAAAAAATCCATTAAAACAGCTGAAAAATCTTTATTATAAGGTAAAAAACAAAAAAATGTGCGGGCGAAACCCCCTTTCTCCTGGCTCCTGGTCACATGTGCTTTTCCATGTGGCCTAGGGTTGGGCTGGCACATGTTGGCTCCCTAGATTTCGGGTCCTGGTCATGTGGCTATGGCCCATGTGGCTAGGATCTTAAGCTCCCACGAACAACTCTTGGTCTTGGCTCCTGGTCTCTAGCCCCCAATCGGCCAGGCTAGCCCCCCACCGATCGAGGCTTATCCTCTAAACCCACCACATGTCAATTCAAATGTTAATTTAGTGGTATTCAATTAAGGTTTGTCAGGTATCCAGATCGATCCACCCCTTTCCCCGAAGTCGTTGCGCCCACAAAGATTGAGGGTTCGAAACCCCCAAAAGCCATAACAAATATTTGAACTAGCTGACATTGGAAAAATCTAGGGTGCCACATGGTGCCCTCTGATTGGGCCACATGTCACCCTATGATTGGACCATACCACACAGTCACCAGCACAGTCAATGTACAATCAACATTCCATGTCACCTCCATACATCCCAGTTAGCTGCCATGTCATCTTTCGTACAACCCAGTTACCTGTCGTATAGCCATGTGTCGTTCCATGTCATCATCCGTACTACACAGTCACCCTGTGATCCATATTATTTTTGGCATGAAATGAGAGAAGAGATATAATAAATAAATGTTTAGAGATATATTGGATATCCAATAATATAACATAAATGTATCAGAGATGCAACCATAAACACAAAGATACAATAATACACAATTTTCAATTAATGAGCGAAAATGTACAAAGACTGTAAAAATACAGAGTGAAAGACTCGCTAGAAAGGTGGCATCTTATATCTGAGAAGAGATGTGATGACTACTCACATTCACAAGAATATGATTGTTACAATGAGGCTCCAAAGGCCTTTTTAACATAAGTAAAATCCAAAAGGTTTGTGGGCCCCAATGGGGGTAGTTGATACGTCAACTTCCCGGGGACATAACTTTTGCATACGATCTCCGTTTGGGGAACTTGATACACAGTTGGAAAGGTATACCCAACAAGAATGATTTTTGACTGGCCCAGGTTAGTTCCTATGGTAGTCACCTGGGCCACAAATCCCCAAAAAACGTCGTTTAGGGCCTCAAAACAGCCCCAGAAGTTTGGAACCCGAAAAACTGCCAAGATGGAAAACTGTTTTTCGAGCCCATGGAATAGGTGGGTGGCCACCAATATCCACCTGGATCAATCCTCCCTCCTTAGGAAGAAATGGTCTCCATTGCATTGATTTCCTGGGGGAGAGAGTGTAATGTTCCTGACTTGGCTAGTCTAGGAAACATTGCTAATGTGTGTGTAGGATCAAAGGTTTACAACATATAAATGATCATACAAATAATAAACGCGACAAAGGACTGCAAAGTTTTTATTATGGTATCTCTGTGGATTAAAAAATGGCTGAATGTGGCTGAATAACTAACAATACTC
>JASDQU010214433.1:0-18392 GCA_032191745.1 Picea mariana | reverse complement strand
GAGCATTTGTTTTTATTGTTCCCCCACACAGAAAAAATACACCTATCCACATGCTTGGTTATTTATAGTTGATTTATGTATGATGTTCATTTGATTACATGCAATTGTGAGCTATACTATGTTGTGAAGGTAAAAAATATACAAAGCTCATGTTCATTTATTTATCTTGTCACCATTTGTACACATTCACTTTTGCTGGTCGGAAACCATAGGGGAATCAAAGAAACCCCATCGTTCCAATGCTTGCAGAACCTCCCTCCTATTTGTTGATGGGTCTTAAATCCCTTGACTCAACAGTAGGAACCAAACATGCCACTGAGGCCAAATTAGACTCTGTAGTGTTTGGATATGGAATAGTTCTCTAGATCTTGCGATTCGACCAAAATTTATCAATGGGATTTTTGTTTTCTTGTGAAGGCTCTTCCTTCAGTTAGGACTGTTCGCTTCTATATTTTATCTTGGGTGGGGCTAGTATGAGAGATGCAAGCCAATATAAACCAACTTGACAACAAACAGGATTAAGTTTTAACTACTGGGGAAGAGGCTAAGCTTGGGATAACCCGCTACTCAAACATGCAGAAAATGATTCTATACCACAGGCCTAGTACTAATAGATTAACCATGTGAGCATCCAATTACTATCTGAGAAACTAATTATCATAAAGAAAGCACATATGTAATAAGATAATGGAAAGAAAAATAATTCATCTACCATAACCATTCATCACATAATAACACCACGATTTATCTTCATCATTAAAGAAAAGAACATCAAGACATTGCACCAGATAACTTGACAACATAATTAATTGCTCTTACTCATTACTGTACCATTCATGAAACATGATATGAAGTAGTTCTTCTCTAAGTCCAATCGCATGAATTTGATGACAATAGATTGTCTTTGGTCCAGAAGGACTTCTTAATTCATTGCAGTCTCAAAATAATTCTTAACAACCCAAAAGAAAGAGTTCTTACAACAACCATCGACCTTTCACTAATTGGTCGAGGTGTTTATTTATAATATAAAGTTTAACTGAAATTAATGGCTAAGTGCAGTTTAAGCAAAGAAAAAATTTCCACTTGGCGTTATCTTCTAACAATTTCTTTAATAGTCAACCCGAGATATTTCTTTTAAAGGGTGACTTTTCTCATATTCAGTCCAGATGGTAAACAGTTCTTCACAAGTTTGGACCCATGGAAACCTGTGTTGTTCCATCGGAGCGAGTATATTCCTATGATATCCACTAGGTGTACCTGGTACTTTAATAAATTGGAGTTCAACTATTGTATCATGGTTCGGTCCTTGATCAGAGGTTCTACAAATCGTTGCACTTTCCCTGGCCTTGCATCGGTCATCTTTGTAAGCTCTTCGGTCCATATCAAGTATTGTTTGGCATGCAACTTGACTATGTCACTCAGGTCAATAAATTTATCGGGGGTGCCGAACTCGAGGAGCCTGATATCCTTCATTGCTCTTTTGATTCTACTTCAATGTTTCTTTTGAGTTCTTCAGCGAGATCACGGAGCAACATTTGTTTGGTAATCGGGAGTATTTCCTGCAATCGGGGTTGATGTAGTTTAGTATCAAGTAATATAATATAAGGTACAAACAAACAAAATAGACTGATGCGTACCTGTGGAGTTCGTTAATCTCGATCGTGCAATACGTAGGTGATCCTAGTCACCCCTTTGAATGACGTGCGATGTATTTGTCCACGTTGCCACTCCTCTTTAGTTTAAATGAATTATGTTAACATGCCATAGCGTAGAAAATCAAGTACAACATATATGAGCATCGAAACCGTCAAAGTAGTAGCTCGATCTTTGGGGCTGGGAAAAGACGCCAGAGTCAAGCGTGCACACATATGCTCCCAAAAGGTCTAATACTATAAAAAGGAAGTCGTTAAATGCCTCTAGAGGCCATATCACCAAGTGTGTCAACTATCAATCGTTAATAATGGAAGCCGACGAGTTTAAAGAGATTGGAGTGATCGTACCATATATTCGCTGCAACTCTGATCGACAACATTTTATGTGTTCTAGATTGCATTCGTCGAGTAGCTGTGACGCGTTAAATCTTCAAGACATCCTGTCGCGAGGCGTGAGTGTTCTTTGGTACGATCTGTTTTGCTTCTTCAATGCGCTATAAATCCTAAGAGTTCTGTGGGGAATTCTACACATATGTTGAGTTTATACCTTTGTTTTTTTTTTGACAGAAGCGAGTAATGGGGCTTTTATTAAAAATTGCGAAAAACCGTTGATGCTGTTACAAAGTAGAACTACTGCTAGACTAGCTGAATATTACTTCTATCCATATTAACTATTACATGCCACTTGGAAGCCAAACCTGGCTGCAACACAACTATTTTGATACCGCTCCTAACTTGCCTCAGATGAATAAAGAGAACTCTTTCTTGATGGAGTGCTTCCGAGCTACTCCTTCCCTTTCCCTTTGGACTGCGTTTTCCCTTCTGCCTGATCCTTGTTGAGTTGTTCCATCTGTTGTTCTAGAATCCTCATCCTTTCCTCGTGGTCTTGATTCGACTTGCCCAGCTCCTTCCTGAGCTTCCATATCTCTTCACTCAAGCTGGAGCGTGTATAGATGATATCATTTTCAAGGGCCTCCATCCTTCTTCCAGCCTCACTGTCCATATTATGAAGGAATTCGTCCAGATTGGTCATGAGCACCCACAGATTTTCAAACTTCTCTTCCAACACTGTAAGCCTTGCATCCACCATTGGCTTTGGGTCCGAACTTGATGCCATCGCATGCTCCCGAAATCCTTTGCTTGCTGTCCAGAGTCTGTCTTGGCTTGACTCTTCTACACGCATCCTGCCTTCCTTTGATCTCCCCCTTCCTACTCTCATGCTTTTGTAACCCTGTGCTATCCTTTTCGTGCTAGATTCTCTACGCAGGTGGATGACTTTGGTATGATGACTAGCTTCTATCATTATGGAGAACCTGCCCATTCTGAAGATCGCCCTGTCATTCATAGATTTCACTGTCCTTTTATCTGTACAAGCATCTTTTCCAACTGCGCGCCTGTGATTTCTCATGATATGATTCTATTACGGGATGCCCCAGTCTATTGTAACTCCATTAAGGATCATTATGCTTTTCCCCAAACGGACTCCCTTGTTGGCCTCCTCGTCCGCCTGGGTGTTATTTCCCCTTAGAACATGAAACCAGTGAATTGAGTGGAACCTTTGCTTAAGAATCCGAATCTTTTCAATGATGTTCTTTAGTTGCCCATCCGAAACCCTGGTGTTCTGATTTAAAGCTTGAATTAGCATCCTTGAATCCCCAAGCACGGATAAATTACAAATTCCTAAGGAGATGGCTTGGTTCAACCCTTGCCAGAGGGCGAGAGCTTCAACTTTGTTATTCGATTCAGTTCCAAGGCCCCAGGCATACCTGGCGATTATGTTCCCAGTAGGGTCCCTTATTACTCCTCCTCCCCTAGCTTCCCCTGGGTTGCCCTTAGATGCGCCATCAAATGAGAGAATGCAGGTATTTAGGGATTGTTTCCAATCCTCCAATTCATTCTTGTCCAATCTAATTTCCCAACTGCATGGCAAGGTGGTTGAAGGGCCTCTTGGGGGTGTGATCTGAAGCCCAAGTTGGCGGATCCACTTTCCTTCTTCAATGCCCAAGGCCTTCAAATTGGAGGTCTTTATGAAGTAGCTCGCACTCTCACTGAAGAGGCTTTTAATTTTAACTGCTACCTGAGCTGGAGATCTTTTCTCTTCTTTGAAGACCCGGTGGTTCCTTTCCAACCATAGCTTCCAGAGGATAAACTTTGGCAGAGCTTTCCATGTTGCTGTGAGATGGCCTTGGTTTGATGTCCTGAAAGGGAACAGGGCTGGCCAACTTGTAAACAAAAGCTAAAAGTCCTGTGGAATGGAGGGGATCAAAGCCCCTAAACCAAGAGTAAGATTCCAGACTTCTGAGGCAAAGGGGCAGCTCAACAGTAAGTGAATTGTTGTCTCCTCGGCATGACAAGAAAGAGGGCATCTTGTTGGCTCTGTCCAACCTTTTTTCCGGAGATTGTCTCCTGAGAGAACTCCATTTTGAGCGACTGTCCAGACAAATAAGTCCACTTTTGGGAGGGTTTTAACTGCCCATATTGCCTTCCAGACCGCCGAGTCCTGATGTGCTTGATTGCCTAGGACAAGGTGGCGATATCTCTTAGCTGAGGTATAGATTCCCGCATTGGGACCCTAGCCAATCTTATCTTTCTTTTCCTTCCTTAGAGGAGTTCTTCCTTGTAATGCTTCCTTGAGACAACTCCACTCTGCTTCTAGGTCCTGAGGCAATGAAGCAATTTCCCACCCGAACCAAGACTTAATTTCATCATTTTTCCATGCCGAGATATCCCAGAGGCTATGAATATTGTTGAGTTGCATCCAGTCTTTTAGTTGCCTTAGCTCCAGCCCAGTTGAGATTGCTGCACCTCCAAGAACTGAGTCTTCCCAAATGTTGATGCTTTGCCCATTCCCCGGGATCCAAGTTATATGTGGAAGGAGAGCTGGTAACGATTTCTGGCATAAATTGAATATTGGCGATCCTTTCCCTGCTCTGATGGGGCGACTTAAACATTTCTTTCTAGGCCCTCGGAAATACTTTCTCCAAAGGGCTCGCTTGCTCCAGCTGATTGACCCTGTGATGAGGTTCCATAGGATTTTGGCTCCAAGAGCCAAATTTTGCTTCTGCATGTCTTTTATTTGAAGGCCCCCTTCTGGAAATGATTTTGTGAGTTTCCCCCATTTTACCAAATGAAGCCTGTGACCTGTTTGCTTTCCTCCTTCCCAGAGGTAGTGTCTGATCATCACCTCAACTTTCTGGATTACCGTTCTCGGTTCTAAGAGAAGGGCGCTTTGGTAAATTGAAATGCTGGAAAGGACTGCTTTAATGAGGACTAGTTTTCCTGCCAAATTCAACCAATTGGCTCCCCAGGACTGAATCCTTTTTTTGATTTTTTCTATAATTTTATTCCAGCTTGCTACTTTTGGTCCAGTCTTAGTAATAGGTACTCCTAAATAATTGAAATCTTCCCAGCTGGTGCTTCCGACGATCCCAAGGATTCCTGATATCTCATGCATTTCTCTTGGGTTTACATTCCAGCCATAGATTTTACTCTTGGCTGTATTAATTACACTACCAGAAATGTTTGTGAACACGTCTAATTCCTTCTTAAATTTTTTTGCAACTGTTGCACTTGCACCTCCCAGGAGCAGCGTATCATCCGCATACTGAGCATGATTTATGTCCTTGACCCTTTTTGCAATACGCAGTCCGGAAAGGTTTTGCTGAAGCTTCCCAAACTCTAATTGAAGACTTAGTATAGAGGCTTGAATAGCATATAGAAGAGGGGAGAGAGGGGATCCTTGCCGGAGACCTCTTGTGGCTTGGAAAAACCTTGTGGCTCTTCCATTGACCAGAGGAGCTATCCACGGTCCTAAGATACAAGCCTTAATCCAGCTTATGAAGGAGGGCGCAAACCCAAAGCATTCCATTACTTGAAACAAAAACGTGTGACTTACTCTATCGAATGCATTTGAAAGATCGAGTTTGAAAATCATACCTTTATCTTTCCGTCGCAAGCTTGAATGAAGCGCCTCTTGAACGAGAATGATATTGTCCGTTATGCTTCTTCCTTTTATAAATCCTCCTTGGTTCTCTGGGATGATGGCAGGGAGAACGCTTTTAAGTCTGTTTGCTATCAGCTTGGTAAGGATCTTGTAGCTGGTGTTGCATAAGGAGATCGGTCGGAATCTGTCGAAGCTGGCCGCTCCTTTTTCCTTTGGCAGTAAAGCTAAGAACGAAGAGTTCGTACCTCCTCCGATTTTGGCACAAGCTTGGGATTTTTTAATGAGCTTCGTAAGATCAGACTTAAATGTATTCCACCCATGCTGGAAGAATCTGGCCGTGAACCCATCAGGACCAGGGGCTTTATCCGGATGCAATTGATCCAGGGCCTCTCTAATTTCACGTTGGTCTATTACCCTTGTTAAATTGCTGTTAACCTCTTCTTGAATTTTGGACTAGATCAGATTCAATGGATAGGAGGCTGGATCACTTGCCTCTATATGAGTCTTTGTATAGAGTGCTTCAAAAGTTTGCACCGCTGCTTCTTTAATGCCTTCGAAGTCTGTTATAGGCTGACCCTGGGAGAAAATTTCTGTCACCATTTTGAACTGTTTCCTGGCCTCTGCTTGTTTGTGGAAGTAGGCGGTATTCTTGTCCCCTGCTTCGAGCCAGAGACATCTCGATTTCTGCTGCCAATGTTTCTCTTCTTCTTTGTAGGCTTGGTGCCAATCTTTTTGTAGCCTTGCCTCTTGTTGCAATGATTCTTCTGAGGGTTCTGCCTTTTCAATTTCCAGCTGGTAAGCCTCTAATTTTTGCTACGCTTCTAGGCCTTTGGAGATGGGGTTTGGTAAAGCTTTGGCCCATTCTTTTAATGCCCTCTTTAATTTACGGAGTTTTTCTTCCCAAACGTAAAAAGGAGAGCCTAAAACGGATTCGTTCCATATTCTGGTTACCAGGGCCGTGTAGCCGTCTTCTTGGATCCACCTTGTGTTGAAGCGAAAGGGGATTGGCCCCAGATTAAAGTCAGAGGTCAGACTTAACGAGATTGGCTTATGGTATGACACGCTATGGGGGAGGATAGCAGAGTCTATACTTAACCCTAAGACGAGGAAGGAGCTTTGGACAAGGAATCTATCCAGCCTTGCTGCAATATGCCCTGGCCCCACCCTCTTGTTTGACCAAGTGAACTTTCCTCTTGCTGGGTTTATATCCTCCAGCTCCCAGATAGACATAATGTCCTCTACCCATTCCCTTGCTTGATCCCTAACTCTTGAGCCCCCCTTTTTCTTAGAAGCCGAAAGGGTGAGATTCAGATCGCCCCCCAGGATGATGTTGTCCAAAGTGTTGTCTTGCAGAAACTCTCTTAAGGATTCCCAGCAAGAGAGATTTTCTTTAGCCAATACAGGAACATATAGATTAAAAAGACTTACTTGTCTTCTGGTGTCTAGATGGACCAGGATGGTGTAGATCCAGTGTTTGCGGCTTTCATATTTGCGTAGGTCATATTTTTTGGAGTTCCATATCGTGCCAAGGCCACTTGATGCCCCTCTGGCACTTTCGGCGATACCACTACTTACATTCCATCTTGCTTTGACTTTCTAGAGGAAGTCACGTCCCTCCATCTTGGTTTCTTGGATTAACAAGATCTTGGCTTTAGCGGCCTTGATAATGTCTTTCATCACTTCTTCCTTAGGTGTGCTTCCGAAACCTCTGCAATTCCAAGACACCAGCTTCATTGATTACCTGAGGGGGATTGATGGCCTTCCTGGAAGGCCTTGGATTTCTTCCTGGTCTGTATGACTTTTATGACCTGCTTTAGGGTTGGCTGCGACCCATTCAATACATCCTTGTATGTCTCTTTTTCCCTCTCTGCTATTTTGGATTTCCTCCCTCTTCTTTGCTTCTTCGGGGTGAGTTCTATGTTGCTATCTTCCTCGCTGCTGCTTTCTGAATGAATCTCGCCCTCTTCCCTTGCATGCACTTCCCCTGGTTCTCTAGAATCATGCGCTTGATCATCCCTTTCCCCTTGAACCAGATTTCCCACTGGATCTGAGGTTATGCGCTGTGGCTCAGGGTCCTTTGAACTTGGATCCGTAACCCCTACTGAAGTTCCCGTTGTTTTCTCAACTGCGACTACCTTATTGCTGTCCCGTGCTTCCTGGTTGTGACCCAAATTTGCATGAGGCGCCCGATCCGAGCCTCCTGGTCTTGGGCCCTTTGCCCTTGAGTTAGATTTTGTCTTACCAACCTGTTGCCATCCTTCACCTGTATCTTTTTCCATGCTTAGCTCTTTGGGACAATTCCTCTGAAAATGTCCATATTCATGGCAACTCCGACACTTAAACGGCAGTTGTTCGTAGTCTAGTTTTTGAAAGTGTTGCCAATTCCCTACTTTGAGCTTGACCGCCTCCGGGAGCCCTACCTCCAGGTTTACCTCTATGCAGATGCGGGCACACGAATACTGATCTTTTGGATCCACCTTGTCAATGTAATTCCCAAGACCGTTGCTGATTGCCTGGAGCGAGGGGCTGTTCCAGCAATGGATTGGGAGGTTTGGAAGCCTCACCCAGACTGGGACTTCTTTTGGAACCTCCAACTCCGGATCAAAACTTGGGTGCCATCGATTCAGGTAGAGGCCTTATGGACCCATGAAATACGACCCATTCCTAAATATCAAGTCCCGATCATCTTCTAAAATGAACTCAAAAATGTAATAACCTCTGCTGACTGCGTAGCATGTTACGCTGTTTTGGATTAGGGGTCTCCAATTTCTCTGTATCCAGTTGTTTGTGGTTTTGGTGGAAGTCCATAGCCCCATGAACTGACCCACCAGCCCTCGCTCAGCTAACGAGACCACAACTCTCATTGGCTGATCTGGGGGCAGATCGATTTCAGGGATCAAATCTAAACATTTCACGAAGCTTGGAGGTGCCGCAGCTGTGGATTTCTTGCCCTGTTTGGTCAGCAATTTTCGAAATGAAATGGAGTGAGGGGGAGGAAAGTGGGGTTCCCTGCCCTCCGGGGCAGCCATGGACATGTTCAGAAAGAAGCTAGGTTAAAATCTAGCGCCCGCTCGACCGCTCGTTTAGTCGTCTTTAACTAGAGATATATCTTTGACTAAAGCATAACATCAATTATTCTTGTATGAAGGATAAAAGGAATATCTTAACATAAATCTTATATCTGAGTTTATACCTTTGTTACGCTTGTCTTGCAAGTTTATTTTGGTGAAACTTTGTGTAGTAGTACTTTACCATCTACAAAATTCTTAGCCACTATGTTGTTGTACTATGGGATCCCCTTTAAACAAGGGACAAGGTTTGCAAGGTAGTCAGAATGCCAGGTATGATCCCCAACGTGCCTGGGACTCTTTCTTATTGGCTTCTAGTGTCCCTGAAGCTCCAACGAGAGGTACTAGCCTTGGCTTGGAAATAGAGTCAACATCTCCAGTGGAGGTAGGGGTGGAGAGAAGTTCGTCTGAAAGACATATACTGGGGGCTGCGCCCTCTCAGGAGTAGACACCACGGAGAAGGGGAAGGCCTAGGAAAAAAATGGGAAAAAGGGAAGAAGACTGCCTCCTAGTTGAGTTGAGTGTACATCCATCCACTGAGGGGTCTATGATGCTCACTAATTGGTCAAAACCTGTCAGGACTATCAGTAGAGGAAGCAAGAGATGAAAGGGAAGGGAAAATACACCGGGTTCTCCCGTTAAGAGTCCCATCCAGTAGTTAGAGCAAGCCCAACTTTCCATAGCTGAACTCTACCAAGAAAATAGAGAGTTGTGGAGCTAGTTAGCGGTGAAGAACCAGGAGATATTGACATCGTAGGGTCGTGAAGGAAGCACAGTTTGGCTCCAGAGGCAGCTTCGGGAAGCACAAGATACAATTGTGCAGCTGCGCGAGGTGCAAAGGATGACAATGAAAGAGGAAAAGAAAACATTGTAGGGTGAGAGGAGCAGTCTAGGAGAAGGTCCGTGTGCATGAGCTATATAATGGGCGAGCTCTTGCGTTTTGTTCTATGAAGTGATGCTTGACAATTTTCTCCATTTTGTGTTCCAAGGACTTTGTATTCTCACTGTTGCAGGGCCAGTTAGTCAGGACATCAGTCATGTATAATTGTATGTAACCTGAGCTTGGAGGGAGCTTTAATTATATGAAAAATATGAGAGTGTCTTGAATGTATCACGTTCCCTTTTTGTATATAAATTTATTGCGTTTTCTTATCTAAGTTTTCACGCAAAATATGGAATTTATAATTGCTATTATTCTGAGTTGCCTTGTAAGTTTGTCGATATGTTCCCTTCAAAACTTCCGATGTCGATGGATGATGACATGACGTTATTAACTTGGGGTTATTAGAATATTTAAACATAAAATTTAACACTCGACTGGTGAGCAAGGAGAGTTAGGTATCGTGATTGCCGATGCTTGGATGGCATTGGGGATTGATATTAAAATGAAAAATTAATGTGTAGTTTTTATTTGTGGATTATCATTTTGTAAATTTCTAACGCCGAAATCATATTGGGAGTCGGCAGTCGGCAATACCACTCCTCTCCTCTCACGACGCTTACTCTTTTCATTTTCCTACCGAAGTCGAATGGATTGGTCTTCGGCAATATTCCCACCGAAGCTTATTCGTAGAAAAGAGAGACTTTCTCTCACCGACACCGATGAAGATAGGCACTCGGCTATTTTGAACTTCTCAAGAGATTTTCGTCACCTTTGACCCTTACYGATGCCGAACTTCCTAAGCRTGTTGGGGAAATMTTTAGACTRTCRATTCCTTAAGTAGTTGTTAAGTMCCATTYAAATTTAAGATGATTCTTTGTTGTGTGTTCAAGAAAACTTTAAAWTTTTTTAACATGAAACCTAAAATATAAGCGTAGACATCAGTTTCATACTGAAGTGAAAATGGACAGTGCAAAGGATGAAGTGGTACCAAAAAAGTAGAAATGGACATAAAATTTTTAGGGTGTGTTGAGTGCTCAACAAATGATGATTCACTGGGCGAAATAAGAATCTATGTTCGTCCTCCAAGGCTCGACTGATACGGCTGATGAAGAATCTTAGATGGTCTTAAATTGAAACCTCTTAACATTTGCATTTGACATCTTTCGGTTGATGCTTTCGGGTCTTCCTGTGGGGTTTTAACCCCTTTCCTCCTTCATTTCCTTTGACCTTGACTCATGCCTCCTTTTTACAAAGTCTAGCAAAGTATTCATCGGGATGAGGCCTTTAATTACCTCTACTCACCTACTTTGGTGTCGCTCTTCTGCCAATGAGCATCAATAGCCCCAACGGAGTCACCCCGACATCATAGACCTTTCTCCGCTGCCAACGAGCGTTCATAACCCTGACATAGATATCTGCATACTCTCTCCTGCTATTCATTCCTTTGATAATATCAATTTTATCACAGCATGATGCACTGAGTGAGTGGGAGAGGAGGATGTTTGTTTATTTGCAAGGTGAGAGGGTTAAGGTGGATGCTTTGCCTTCTCCATCTTCTGGGTTCATGTAGTCTTTTCCATATTTCCTTATTTCCCTTGAAGTCTTACCAAACCACAAATTATACATTTATGAAATTTCTCTGAAGTTGTCATTTGATCAGGTTGGATAGAAGATTCCTCAAAATAACCACAAGTTTTCCAGTGCTTCTGGTGTTTGTAAGTGAGTGATGGGTTAAAAACAGGGTTTTCTACGTTGCATAAGGTCGACCATTTTTTCCCCAGACATACCTTCAAAAGCATAGAAAACCAGAAAGAAACGAAACAACAAAAGAAGTAATTCACAATCGTGAAGATACTCAACAAAGAACAAACAACAGACATATTTATTGTTTTATTGTTTTATTTTTATTTTTTTATTGGAAGTATTGTTTTAGGGCTTGGCCATTTAATGTGAGGGAATCAGGTTCTCCTTTCATATTATGCAACCTATAAGAGCCTACCCCAATTTTCTTAGCCACCTGGAAAGGTCCAAGCTATAGATTCTGAAATTTAGAATGTTTCCCTTTTGGTTCATTTGCTCTGTCCCACTTCAGGACTAAGTCTCCTACTTCAAATTTATTTTCTTTCTCCTTATGCCTATCAAGCCATATTTTCACTATATGTTGGTGAGATAGGAATTTTGACTTAGCCTTTTCTCTTTCTTCTTCCAGCATGAGCAGAGTGTTAATTCTTTGTTGCATGGCCGATGAGGGTTCTTCATTGGAATCTTGGGCCAATTGAAGAGATGGAATATAGAGCCCATTTGGAAGGATGGATTCTTTCCTGTAGACCAAAAAGTATGGGGAATTCCCTATAGCTTCTTTGGGTGTGACCCTATCGGCCCATAGAGAATTATGGAGTAGATTATCCCAATTTCTTTGGTTATCTGCAACTGTCTTCTTCAATATTATTACCAAGTTTTTATTACTTGATTCTGCCACACTGTTTCCTTGGGGATAATAATTTGCAGAGTACTTAATTATGATTCCTTTGTCCAGAGAAAACTCTATAAATAGGGTGGAAGAAAATTAAGCTGCATTATCAAAGACCAGAACAGAAGGGACACCAAACCTCATGATCAGCTGTTGTTCTATGAATTGGATCACTACCTTCTCATTTAAATGAGTTAGAGGAATGTCCTCTGCCCATTTCATGAAATAGTCGGGGGAAGTAAGAATGTACTTGTGCAGTTTTGAAGAGCTAGGTGTAATTTCTCTATGATATCCAACCCCCACTACTCAAAAGGCATAGAGACAGTCATAGGTTGGAGTGGGACTATTGCTCTCTTCTCCTTTCCAGTGCTTGTTTGACAAGTCTTACAGTTTCTAGCGTAAGTATGAGCGTATTTGAACAAGGTGGGCCAAGAATAACCGGCTCTCAGAATCTTATGAGCGGTGGTGTTTCCTGTGAAATGTCTCCCAATGGGGCCATCATGGAGTTCTTTTAGAAATTTTTCCATGTCTCCATGTTCGAGACATCTCAATAGTACCCCATCATAATTGATCTAGAAGAGCGCCAAATTTATAAGGTGACGTTGCACAGATTTTAGTCAGAGGGATCTCCTTTCTCTAGGGTTAAGATTTTTGGGACAAGTCTCGTGATGTAGAAGATAAGTTAAATCCTTGTACCAAGAGTCTTGTCCTGGGGAGATGTATGATACTTCGCCACACCATAGTTCCATTTCATTCTCCCTTCCAGAATCTTCATTTACTTGATCCTGGGCTTCGGCTGCAAGCTTGCATAACCTTGTCCTTTTACTAGTTTGGAAGGTTTTATATACAGATCAAATTCTTGGGCTATTGCCATCTAGTTCCCTCTTGTTTCCCCCATTTTTTGTTCGTTAAACAAGGATCGGACTGCAGGGTGTGGCACAATCACTTTAGTGTGATTCTTGAGGATGTAAGACCTGGAATGCTTTACTTCCTTATAAACCACGTAGGCCTACTTGTCTATAGTAGGATAATTGAGCTCATCTCCTTGACTATTAGTACTCATAAATGACACTGTGGATTCATTTTTGTAATCATCCTTTTGGGTCAAAACTACAGCTAACAAGTGGTCGGAGGCGAAAGTATAAAGGGGAAAGTATCTATTGAAATTGGGACTTCACAACACCAGGGCCCCAGATATGGCAGCTTTGATATTATTGAAGGCATCTTTTCGATCATCATCCCACTTAAATTCGACATCTTTGTGAATAATCTTTTGTAAGGGTTTGATGATTTCTATGAAGTCGGGAGTGAACTTCCTCACAAAATTGATTTGCCCGAAAAAGGACTGCATAGCTTTCTTTTTATGGGGTAATGGAAGTTGAGCTATTTCCTTAATCCTTTCCATGTCTATGTGAATCCCTAATTGATGTATAATGTGACCTAACATCTTACCTTCTTCGACACCAAAAATTGTTTTCCTAGGGTTTAAGGATATACCGTATTTCCTACACCTCTTGAAAATCTGAGTTAAGTGTTGTATGTGCTCTTATCTATTATTCAAATACATTGTTACGTCATCTAGATACACTACCTCACATTTATTGATTAGTCCTTGAAAATCTATGCACATGGCCCTTTGTAAGGTCGCTCATGCATTAATTAACCTGAAAGGCATGCATTTGTAAGAAAAGGTTCCCCATTTAGTTCGGAAGGTGGTTTTTAAACGATCTTCCTCTGAAACCAGGACTTGGTTGTAACCTGATAACCCATATAGTAGAGAGAATATCTTCGAGCCAGACACGATATGGAGTAGTTGTTCCATCAGTGGGACTAGCTAATTGTCTTTTTCTGAAGCTCTGTTAAGGTTCCTAAAATCTACGCATAGGCGTATCTCTCTTGACTTTTTCCTCACCAGAACAAGATTCGCTACCCAGGTGGAATGTATAACTTGGAAAATGATCTTGGCATCTAAAAGATTCTTTAATTCCTGATACATGAGAGGTTCCAGGGATGGGTGATACTTTTAGAGCTTCTATTGGAAAGGTTTCACTTTGGGTTTTAATGCGATGGTGTGTTGAATGATGCGAGTATCATACGTTTTCAAATCCCTATAGGACCACGTGAAGACATCCTGGTATTGTTTGAATAATTTGAGGTAGGCTTTCCTCTCTTCCTTAGACATAGTCTTGTCGAGATTCACATTCTTTGGGTTTCCTGGGGTCCCAAGATTTATAGTTTCATGCTGGGGACAAGAGCTACCAGTCTTTGCATTTTTAGGTCCCTTAAATCGCTCTTTCAGATCAAACAGATTTTCAATATTAGCTATCCCTTTCAGGATTGTGTGAGCCTTTGATTTATCCATAGGTTATCCTATCCGAGGATCGGTTTATGTTGGTTTCTCTTGGAATTATTCACCGTCAATAGTGAGATATTTGAAATTGTCTTGGTTGGTCAAGAAGTTTATGATTTGCTCATCTCCTTCAAAGACTTTCCAATTGGAAATGTTATTGGGTACCGACGGTTTGTAGAGAAGCTCCACAGTGAATCGGGAGGCAACATCTTGGAAGCGACTGTGGCCAAGGAGTCAGCAAGAATATTTTTTTCTCTGGGGATCGCTATGATATTAAAAGGTTCAAAGTTCTCTATTAACCTATGCACCTCCTACTGATAGTTTTTTAGGTGAGGAGAATTTCAATGTATAGTATTCCTTACTTGTCTAACAGTAATTTCAGAGTCTCCGAAAACTTTCAATTCTTTGACATTCAAATATATGGATTTCCTTAATCCTTGTACTAGATCTTCATATTCGACAGTGTTGTTGGTACATTCGAACTCTAGCATGCAGGACAAGAAATGACATTTACCTTTAGGATTGATGAGGATGCACCCTGCTCTTGACCCTTCTTGCGATTTATATCCATCAAAATAGAGGGTCCAAATTTGTGAGATAAAATCTCTATTTTTGTTTCCCTTATTAGTTTCTTTCTCCCTGACCTTTTGTTCCGCAAGCTCTAGCACAGGGTTTTGACAGAAGAGGGTGTCTCCCATCGGTATCAACGATTTCTCTTGAAAAATCAATTTGTAGTTTTGGGTAAGAGGAACATCGGATAAGAGAGGAGTGAAGTTTCCGAAGTAGGAGTCACAGGAATGATTTCCTAGTATGGGGAAATCTGTGGATGAGGGCTCGTTGGGGGTTTCTAGATAAATGACCTTATGTTTCAGATATATCTCCCTATCGATTCTGATCATGTTCTTGTATCCCTTCAGTGGTAGCCAAAGATGTGCCTACTCTGTACTAAAGTACCCGTTTATCTTTTCAGAGCAATCTTGACTCAGTAATATCCCATATTCCTCTGGGATATCTACTACGATGATATCAATCACTTTCACGAATGCGGAGTGTGTCGATATTCTTATCATCACATCTCTGAGTTCTCCTATGACCTTGACCTAGGTCTTGTCTAGTTGTATGACATGCTTATCACTTTTGAGAGGTATGACATTTAAGTTTTTGCAAATAGACAAGGGCATAATGTTGGAAGATGCTCCAGAATATACCAAACAGTTATGAAGGTTTCTATTGAAGATTTCTAACATTAAGAGGAATGGTGGGACAAAAGGATTTTCCTTTCTATCTCCCGAACAGGTGTTCATAGTTGGTTTTCCCATCGAATCTATGGGAGAAAGATTTATTTCTGGACCATTACCCGTTATCGATTTTTCTACTAAATTCAATTCTTGTAATAGAAAGTCCTTCTACCGAGGAATCCTACATATGTCCATAACTGATATATTGGCTTTTAGCTTCTTCAAATCTTTGACTACATTGTAATCTATTTTGGGAGATTCTTGGGTATGAATGTTTACAAGATTTTTACTGAGAGAAAAATATGTTTTCGGGTGATCGAGAGTTATTTTACTTTTCGAGGCCTGGGTGGTGTTGGTATATTTCGAGCTAGGAAGACCCTTACTGCATGTCTATATCACCAAAACTTCCACGGATTGTTCTCGAGACTCAAAAAAGTCATCGGAAGGCATGATTAGGTTGGGATCCCAGATCAGCATGGTTGTATCTCGTGGTGGGTCAATCTCTTCTTGGTTAACAATATTCATGATTGAGCTATTTGGCTGTTCAGTCAGGGATACTTCATCTAGAAATCAATTGACCATCAAATTCATGGCATGTACCCATTGAGGGTAGTATCTTTCGGAGTGGTTTTATTGATGATAAGTACATAAATAATTAGATGTGACATTCCCTAGATCAATGTTTAATTTCACTAGGGGAGGTTCAATTGCTTTGAAAGGAAAGTTTCTTTTAAAGAAGGGATTATAGGGCCTTTGGCCTTAGTTTACCTCTCCTATGCTTCTCTTCATGTCTATGATCTCGTTTGATAATTTCTTAACCATGCATTGTAGATATTCTATATCTCCATTAGCCTTATCGGGAGTTTGTTCAACCGGTTTCCCCGATGGTCTAGTCAAAAGGAGTCCTCTCCTGGGAGGGGGATGGGTTTCTTTTTTTACTAGAGAGACCTGACCTTATTTAGATCATTTCATCTGGAATTTTATTTCCTTGGTCTCTTCAAAATTTTTCACTAGGGTTTTCTTAGCGGCTCTTTTTACAAACATAGAAATAGCAGCCAGGAGTGTGTTAGCATAAACCTCAATCTGCAACTCTTGAGTTGGTTTTGTCCCGGGCTGGAATTTGTTCAAAATGGTCATGAATATTTGATTGAAATCTTTGACCCTTTATTTTAGACTCATGGTGGCTGTGAACAACGCAGCCCTTAGAGATCATGTAGTAGTTTCCTCTGCAAATTTATCTAGAAAATCTTTCTGGAACTTGGTCCCTCTAGTTATAGATCCTACTGGCAGATTAAAATACCGCGTGGAAGCTAAATTTTCAAATGTGTAGGGGAAAATTATGCAGACTACATCTTCATGTTGAACATTCATGAGTCTAATTATGAGTATGAACTTCTAGATGTGATATTCAGGTAAACCTAAAGTCTCAGGGTCGTACTTGGGAAGCAGCTTCTCCGGGTGTTGGGGAAGATTATGTACTCATCCAGGGACGACCACGGTGTCTCTGACCAAACAAGTTTTATTGTTTTGAAGTGCTCTTTCCCTTTCTTCCTCATGGTTATGATTACCTTCCATATCTTTAGAATCCGAGTCAAACTCTTCTTCTTCCGAAAATTCGTTTGGCTCATAGATGTTGCTGACTAGAGTTTCAGGTATCAGATCAAGAGGTTCTTGGATTTTGGTAATCACGAAATGTATTAAGTCTTATACAGAGAGTATGAAAACTTCGTCGGGAGTTCTAACAACTGGTCTTATTTTTTTTTTTCTTCGAGGGAGGATGGGATCTAAGGACAATGCATCGATCTGTCAGGCATATGATCTAGTGATTCTCGTGAATTGATTCACTTCCTCATGACGAAGGGTGTAAGGTATTTCAGGGTGAAAAGGTTATTCCTCGGGCTGGGGTGAGTTACCCACTTCGAGAGCACTCATCATGTGTGGGATGTCTATTGAATGACTAGCCATGCATGTGGTCCATTATGAATCTATAGGCTATTCAAAATGCTATATAAAAATATATACTCAGCCATTAATTCTCAGGCCCTCCTTCTAGCGCCAATTCTGTTGATGGGTCTTAAATCCCTTGACTCAACAATAGGAACCAAACCTGCCACCAAGGCCCAATTAGACTCTATAGCGTTTGAAGATGGAAGGGTTCACTAGATCTTGCGATCTGACCAATTTATCGATGGGCTTTGTGTTTTCTTGTGAAGGCTCTTCCTTCAGTTAGGACTGTTCTCTTCTGTATTTTCTCTTGGGTGGGGCTTGTATGAGAGATGTAAGCTAGTATAAACCAACTTGACAACAAACAAGATTAATTTTTAACTATTCGGGAAGAGGTTGATCTTGGATAACCCGCTGCTCAAACATTCAGATAATGATTCTATACCACAGGCCTAATACTAATACATTAACCATGTGAGCATCCAATTACTGTCTGAGAAACTAATTATCAGAAAGAAATCACATATTGTTAATTTTTTCAAGAATCCCAACCTAGTTTCAGTCTCGTTGATTTTTCAGTCAAATTTAAATTCCAAACTCAGTTTCAGCATATGACTCAACACTGTGTTTCAGCATATACTCACAACAGTGTTTCAGCATAAGACTCAGCACTGTGTTTCAGCATATAAAAACTTAACAGAAATAAATTTCAGAACTGAAACATGAGAATTCTGAACATCGTTTTCAAAGCAGAAATAAAATATCAGCAATATGCAAAACTCAAAAAATATAGACACAAAGATTTTCGGTCTAACTTCGACCCTGGAAAAACCCACAAGGGGAA
>JASDQU010214432.1:6000-18393 GCA_032191745.1 Picea mariana | reverse complement strand
AACCAGAGAGAAATGTGTATTTACTTAGCAACCCGAACACAGATGCGCGGCAATAGATCTCACCGATTTTATTTGTTTATGTTTATGTTTATGTTCCCCAAGGGTTCTACAGACAAGGGTTTTCCCTGTGCTATAGCTCTTTGATATACGTGCGGGGTCCAACAGTAGTACTCAGCCCAATATCTCTGGGCACTAACTAAGGAGGATAGACCGTACCCTTAGCTGTACTACCCGACTACCTAGGTACTAGAGAGTATCTTCCCGAGTGCTATTCTCGGTGACACTATAGCAGTCCGGTGGCCGATAGGTTTATCTAAAGAGGGATTCAGGAAATCTAGGCCGATCCGTACACAGGTGCTGTCTGATGCGCTACCACTCAAAGGGGTACCAACAAGGGTTACAAGGGTGGCCAACAGATGTGCGCTTAAGAACCACTTGTATTTCCTACATGTATGAATCCATCAACCGCGGGTTTATGCACGTAACAACAGATCTCTGTGGCTTAAAGACGCCAGAATACGTCTCTACCCTGAAAAAAAAATACCCACAATTTCTGCCAAGGAAAGTGTTCTGATACCACTTGCAAGATACCAGATATATAAAATATGCAGAACATAAATAAAATGCTAGAAATGGCAGAATAATAGTAAAATATCTAGCATAATCTTCACAATACACAGAAATGATATAACAATAGCAATAGAAATAACACTTTGATTCAGAAAGCAATGTTCACAGGCCTCTTCGAGGGGGCAACCTCCAATCGACCAGCGCTCTGTTACAATAATATCCAATCTAGGGTTCTCATACCCTTGACCCTTATTTATACTAAATATGTTTATTAAGAGAAGCATCTAGAAGAAGATCCTTCTAGAAGCAGAAGCTTCTATTAGGTCTTCTTATATCTGCTTTATTCTATTTTATTGAAAGACCTTATTAATATTGACCTTTATTACATCCGAATACATTGATCTACCTATGTGCGGGTTAGGACCTTAACATCCATCAAGATGTCATCTTTGTCAAGCCCAAGAAGAAACAACAAACCACCTCCTCGACGAATGCATCTACACTGCAGAACTTTGGGACTGGGTGGAAAGTATCTTCCACTAGTCCGACAGGATTCGAGGTAACATTGCCACAACCATCAATCTCTGGAAAGAGAACTAAATCGAACAAGAAGAGGTGAACCTCTGTTGAATCCTCACCCGAGGAATGATCATGTGGTCAATATGGAAGGAAAGGAACTGGTGCATTTTCAGAAACCAAATCCGGCATGAAGGGAAGATCAAGGAAACAATAATCTCCACGATACGAGAGACAGTGCAAAGCCGCAACTGCCAGGTAGGTAGAGGGCAACCCACTGATTAGGATTCTCGATTCCTAGAGATCTTCCACCTGAACGGTGGACACAACCCTAATTAGTGCAGATGGTCACCGCAACTCCAAGTAGGTGAGCGCAATTGGAAATCGCCACCTTTAGGCTCCCTCAAGTTGAATTTTGACGGGGCAACAAAAGGAAACCTAGGGAGAATAGGTTTGGGAGGAGTAATCAAGCACGGTAAAAGAAACATCATCTGGATTTATGCTAGAAGTTTGGGTAACTCAACCAACAACACCGCAGAATTCGGAGCCCTAGAGACTGGCCTGGAGATTCTAAGTCGGGAGGGGATGACAAATGACATAGTGGAAGGAGATTCCACGCTGGTTATCAACATAGTAAGAAAACTCCAAAACGGTACTAGAATGGGAAAAATCCAGAGGCACTGGCGATTGGCGCACATACTGCAAAAAATCCAAGAGCACTTGCAGACATGGATCATTGTGGAGTTGCGCTGGGTTCGTAGGTCAACAAATTGACTGGCAGACAGAATAGCGAATGAGGGGGTCGATAATGAAGGTCTAGAACTTGACACAATCTAGAGCAACATATCACAAGGTCAATTCCAAGTAGATTGCACCCAACCTACCACAAAAGACTGGGACAACAGTAGTAGTACAAAATATTACGACAAGAATGGAGGCATAGCAGGAATTGAAGGGCACGTAGGTTCCAGGAAATATCCAATTTTCCACCAATCAAACAAGGCTACAAACACAGACACAGATCAAACATCAGGAAAAAGCACGACACCAAGGTCCTGTCAATAGAAATAAGTACATAGGCTACCCGTGGGAAAGAAAAATAGATAACCTGTAGGTGGCAAAGGACGAAGGACGAAAGGGTTCACCAGGGCCAAGTATGGGCACACCTCACCCAAGTACCGTTATGATACGAGGAAATGAATGTCGTACAACACGCAGGGAAAAGCATTGGCGCAAGGATTACAACAAGGTCATCAAGTGCACATGCTCTGGAACAGAGGATACCTACCAGAAGGACCACCTTGATAAGCAGGACATGATTGCAAGGACGAGACCGCAGTCGGGTTGGCTCCATAAAAGAAGGTATAACGGAAAGAACCACAGATCGGAGCAAAGAAATTATAGGGGACACCTTACATACCAGAAAGAGGTGAAGCAGAACAGGGGAAGAACCTAACGTAAAAACTACCACCTGTAAGTGAATATGGTACGCATGAAGAAAACTAGCAGTAAGAGAGGTCCCTAGGGGACTGAACCTCCGCAGAATGCCCATAGGATGAAAATAATTGAACATGCAACCAGGTAAGCAAAGAGTACCTTCCTCAAGTAGGTAGACATAAAGGGGAAGAATATCATCAAAATATGGGAGAGAGAAATTAACAATGCTCGCAGGGGAAAATCCTGGACAAAACTAACTCAGGAAGTAGGGGGGGATAAGGGACTCCAGAGCCACACAGCCCAGGACAACTCTCTACCAAAGGATGGTGGAGGAACCCTGGAGAAAAAAAATGCTGATAGGTAAGATGTGTGTGGACCGGAGGGATACCAACATGACAAAAACCAGAGAACAAAAAAAGGTTCTTACAGGTATTCTGAACTGCCTCAACAACCTAGAGGTGGAGGTAAAAAGAATTGTGGAGGACGAGAGAAGCCAACAGGAAAAACTGGAGCAGATGGCAGGGAAATTCCAACTCTATTTACACTATGTCCACCATATAGACATTACTCCAGCCAACAGAAATGGAACCCCAATGTGCATAAGAAATATACGCCTGGTGGAGCAAAGGGATGGGAATGAGGTAGGAAGGAGATGAAGAGCACCCCATCAACCTGGACTATGTAGAACGAGCCCTGGTCAAGTCTCTCAGTGTAGGAGCTAATCCCACTATGCTTATTCTTTCTCCGTTTTCGTTATGCTGTTGTTTTTTCAAACTGGATTATAGAGGTTTGGGTCGGTTTCCCATGGTGGCGACCCAGGCCTACCATGCTATATTAGACATTGCATCCCTGGGACCCCATATATGGTTTTCGTTCTAGAAAATCTTGGGAGTCCCTGCATCTTTTTTGTACTATAATTTTCTATAGTAATATAAATTCTCACACTCATTTACAAAAAAAATAAAAATGATGCTTTATTAATATATTGATTAATAATACTCTAATATTTTGTTAGTTTTTTTTTAACAGAAATTGGTAAGGATATATTGATTGGTGTGGAATAATCCACTTAAGTTACCAAAAATAATAGTCATGGAGGACTATGTCAGAGTTCTTCTATGTGAGAATGGTTACAAAAATGGGGATGTTCGTATATCCCATTTTCTTACAAAAAGGACTGTGTGGAGAATTTCCTACATATACTCTATAAAAGGAGCTGCTTAAATACACAAAATGACAATACATATACCTGTTTGAGAGTAGGGGGTGACTAGCTTAGATGTTCTTCTCTGCCTTGGATTACTGCTTGCTCCTCCTGAAGTATGAGAGAGGCTCATTCAAATCTAGAACCTGGTTAATCGAATTGGACTGGAATTTCTTTGAGAATCCTTGCTAAGCTTCCATATTGATTGTTGGGGGTTGCATTTCATCTAGTTGGTCCAACCTGTGCTATAGAGTGTCAATTTGCAGACGATTGACAAAAATTTGAATTTTGTGTGCTTCGATTTCATCCTGTAGCTTACTGATCTGGAGACAGTGTTGAGATAATGTTTCCATCTCGAATGCCCTATTGGCACTCAATGCTCCCAATTGCTCTCGAAGGTTGATGCAACCTCCGCATTCGGGCTCCCAATTGTATTCAAGCTAGGTGTCCGAGTCTTCCTGCACAACATCGTCCTGTTGCATTTCACTATCACCAGAGGAGAGGCCAGACTTGGACGACTCTTGTGGATTCTGCATAAGGCCCATGTGGAGAAGAGGACGCGAGGGGGGACGACTGAGAGGCTGCACAGTAGGATGCGAAAGGGAGGGCATGGGTATGGAAAGTAAGAAACACCAGGCTCTGCAATTAAGCAATTCAGAGCACCAAATGACCCAAGTGACTCGCTAAAGAATTTTGGAATGACTGCAAGGTGGCGAGATGGCTGAAATAAGAACCAGGAGGGTCCATAGAGGCAAACGAGCGGAGGGGATTTCCCACAAATTCCAAGCGTAGAGTAAGGATGAGTGCATGTTTTCTAAGGGGGGAAATGACAAACGATCTTGTAGGTTTGTGGGAAGGGTCCTGTACTGAGTACCGACCGACGCCATGGAAGTGCTACTGACATCAGGGGAGATGAATCAACGTGGGAGGTGAGAGTCCCGAACATCATATCCACAAAAACGATCTGAGTAGAGCAGATTTCATATGTGAGAAAGGGATTTCACACGACTTGGAGGTAAGGCCATCTTATGCATTCGGGGGAGAGGATCCTCGTATGGCACATGCCATAAGGTGGCCGACAGGTTGTCACATGGATGACTGAAAGCATCCACCCAACACTGTCATGACTTTCATTATAAGCAATGGATGGGCCCCAACTAATAAGGGTGAGGAAGCTCCCTTTTCACCACACTTGGGTGGGCCTGTTGTTGTTCCTAGCCATGTGGTTGTGAGGTGTGTTTAAACCCCATGGGAAGGGGCTCCTTTGACTAGCCTTTGAGCACTCTTGGTGGTACATTAATATAAAGTGGTAGGGGTTGAAACCCCGTTGATATTGAGAGTGCCAAGATTCTTCCCTATAGCTGCATTGTCCATCTCGTCTGCTTCACTATTGTTGCCTCGAAGGATGTGAAAGAAGGTGAGCTTGATTTCTTTGGAGGCCAACCTAGTTCTATCCAAGATTTTCTTTAAGATGGGATCTTTGGGGTTTTTTCCCTTGACCATCAATCTTATTATGGTAAGAGAGTCTCCAAGGACAACAAGATTTCATATTCCCTTGGAATGGGTTAGTTGAACTCCCTTTAATAGAGCGTAAGCCTCGACTTTGTTGTTGGTATCCGTCCCTATATTCCAATGATAACGAGACGTTGTTTTCCCCCCGGGATCATAAAGAATCCCCCCGCACTTGCCTCCCTTGGGTTTCCTTTAGAAGCTCCATGAAAATAAAGAGTATGGGTTTTTTTCTTCTGGATCCAAAGTTCTATGTTAGGTGCGTGGTGAAGCTACCAGCTTGATCTCGGGGATGCCCGAGAATGCTTAAAAGTCCCGATATTGAAGCTTGGCATCCAATCCTTTTCCGGGATGGTCCACTTTGATGTATCTTTGATTTTCATAGGTTGAGATATTATGGATTCAGAGAGAAGCAACTTTGAATGAGCAACTAATGATTGTGGAGGAGTGCTCTTACCTTGGAAAATTTTCCTATTTCTAGTTTTCCAGATTTGCCAGCATAGAAATTTTGCTAGCGTCTGCCACACACATTTAAGCACCGGCTTGTCCTTGAAGGAGCCCCGGTAATACTTGTCCTAGTTCCCTAGGTTGAGGTGGGGGGAAGAAGGCCAACGTATAAATCTGGCTAGGTCCCCGAAGGCTAGGGTCCAACAACTTTTTGCAAAGGAGCAATCCCATAACAGATGGTTGATATCTTCCTGGCTATTGTTACAAAGTGGGCAGATGAAGGGATCATGGAAGCTTCTCTTCATGAGGTTATCCCCTATTAAGATCTTTCCATGGGCTAAAGTCCAGGTGAAGAAGTTGATTTTTGTGAGGGAGTCCTTATTCTATATATTTTTCCATTTTGCCGAGGATTGGTAACCACCCGTGGTATCGAGGAGCTGGCTGTAACCTTCTGTGGCTGAGTATCCATAGCTCCCCCATCCTATTTTGTCTGACCATGTTTTTTGGATGGGCGCTGCCCCTTTTAGAAGCTTGATCAGGCATTGAGCCTATTCTGTTAGATGCCGGGGGACATCCCCTAGGTTCCAATCTCTCAAAATACCATTATCTTCCAAGATGAGATGTCATACAAAGTACGCTTACTCAGTCCTAGCATCCATCATTTTAGATCCATGAGGTTTTCATCGCTGGGGTTGAAGGTCACCCCGAAGATCCGATCCTGCCAGATTTTTATTGATTTTCCATTTCCCGGAATCCAAGAAAGGTGTTCTCTGAAGAAGGGAATGAATCCCTTTATTAGTTTCCAAATTTGGGATCTTGTTTGGTGTAGGTGCCGATTATCCATGCTTCTTTTTCTTTTTCCTAACCTGTATTTGCTTATGATCGCTTGCTTCCACCAATCATTGTCCCCTGAGATTAGCCTCCATAAGATTTTGGCTCCCATTGTAGAGTTGGTGATTTCGGGGTCTTGGATGCCTAGGCCTCCCCTAGATTTCGGCTGGGTGACTGTTTCCCACTTTACTAGGTGGAGTTTTTTGTGATTTGAGTCCCCTCCTTGCCATAAAAATTTGCGAATGAGTTGGCTCATTTCTTGGAGAATTCCCTTTGGGGCGAGAAGGGTGGAGAATTGAAACATGGGAAGAGTCGAGATGAAATTTTTTATCAAGATCACCCTGGTAGCTGGGTTTAGCCATTGTGCTCCCCAAATTTCCATTTTTTCCCTGAAGTTTTGAAGAAGGAGGTGCCAAAATTCTCTGGGAAGCGCTTTGAGGCAGAGGGGGAGGCCTAGATATTTAAAGGATTTCCAGTCTTGGGTAATAGCAAAGGCCATTTTTGAGTTATTCCGGCCCTGATACTTGCCGAGACATTCCATGTATAGATATGAGATTTTTCTTTATTTAGAGAGCCTCCTGAGACAATGAGGAAGGTATCCAGGACATGGAGAATTCTTCTGGCCATAATTTTGGAAGCACCACTCAGTAGTATTGTGTCATCTGCAAACTGAGAGTGGTTTATTCTTTTCACTCCTTGGGAAATTTTTATACCAAGAATGTTACCATAGGCCCTTTCCCATTCAATACTTCTGTTTAGCAATTCTGCCATGATCATATAGAGAATGGGAAACCTTGCCTTAAGCCTCTGGACGCCTTGAAGAAGGGACCTGGTTTGCCATTTATGAGGGGCGAAATCCAGGGAGATTTGATGCAAGAGTTGATCCAATCCATGCAATTCTGGCTGAAGCCAAACTTGCACATAAATTTGAAGAGAAAATTGTGCTCCACTCTGTCAAAAGCGTTGGCCATGTCAAGTTTTAAAGCCATTCTAGGCACACCCTGAGTGTTGCTAGCATGATTTGCTTCTTGGACGAGGATATAGTTATCCCAAATCTGGTGCCCTGGGACAAAACCTCCACGATTTGGAAGGATTAACGAGCTGAGGAGGGGGTTGAGCATATTTGCTATTATTTTGGCCAGGATTTTATAGGAGATGTTGCAGAGCGATATGGGCCTAAAACAATTGAGGGAGGAGGCTCCATGTTCTTTTGGGATAAGAGCTAGGAAGGAGGAATTCGTTGCTCCACCTAGTTTTTTGGATTTGTGAGTGAAGCGGAGCATTCCGGTGAAATATTTTTGAGTAATGGGCCAACATTTTTTGTAGAAGTGAAGAGTGAAGCTGTCCGAGCCCGAGGCTTTGTCCTCATGGAATTGGTTCATGGCTCTGAGAATTTGTGCTTCCTCTATGGGTCAATCTAGGAGATAGTTATCTGCCTCAGTTAACTTAGAGGGGATATACTGAAGAAAGAGATCAGAGAGGTGATCCTCATCTTTTCCAGAGGTAGTATAGAGGGAGTGTAAGTGGGAGAAGGGGTGTTGTTTAATTTGGTCAAAGTCCTGAAGGGTTTCCCCTTCCTAATTTTTAAGCTCAGAGATTTGGTTGGCCCAGTTTCTGACTTTGGCTTGGTTGTGGAAGAAGGTGGTGTTTTGGTCACTTGCTTTCAACCAGATGCTCCTGGATTTAAGTCACCAAGCCATTTCTTCTTCCTCTAGGGCCCAAAGATAATCTTTGTGGAGGGATTTCTCTTGGGTGAGGAGAATCTAATGAATCTCTGCACTTTCCATTTCATCTTGGAGGGTCTCTAGTTGGGACATTTTGACTTGTGCTTTGCTGTGCAAATTGTTTTTAGCCCAGCTCTTTAGCATATATTTAACTGATTTGAGTTTCTGCTCCCATATGTAGTTTGGAGAGCTGGTGATCCACTGATTCTAGGTCTGAGCAATGGATTGAAGGAGCTCTGATCTATCCAACCAAAGGGGATTTAGTTTGAAGGGAATTGGGCCCCAATTCTGTTGCTTTTCAAATGTCAGTCTTATGGGGCAATGGTTCGATCCAGCCTAGGGAAGATTCATTGAGAACGAATTATTAGGGAGAGCCAACAAATCACTATTGATAAGGAATCTATCTAGTCTAGCTGCAATATGACCGAGCCCTGCTCTTCTATTGTTCCATGTAAAGATCCATTTACTAGAGGGGACATCATATAGATCTAGGTCTGAGATGAGGTCCTCTAGTCTTTCTTGGAATTGATCTCTGACCATCGATCCTCCTCTTTTTTCCATTGCATCTTTGGTTGTGTTGAAGTCTCCTACAATAATAAGGTTATGGGGGGGATTTTATTTGGTGAGATCTATTAGAGATTGCCAACATTCAATTTTTTTATTGTAATTATTTGGGATATAAACGTTAATGATGGATAAGAGCATACCTGAAGTTTTATTGAGAAGATTCACTCGGATCCAGAATTGGGTTTACGTTTGCGCTTGCAAATCAAAATTTTCCCTTTTACAAAGGATTATGATTCCACCTTAGGCCCCTCTGGAGCTCACTGTGCATCCATCACAATTGTTCCAGATTTTTTGAAGGTCATTGAGGGTTTCCAGTTCCCCTAGTTTCGTCTCCTGGAGCATGAGTATTGAAGGTTTTTCTACCTGTAACAATTTTATAAGTTCTTCTTTCTTGTGGCTACTGCCTAATCCCCTATAACTCTAGGAGACGATTTTCATTATTTATCAGGGTGTTTGGGTGCCCCCCTTCTTGAGGGTTGTGAGTTTTTTCCCTTGTGTTGGGCTGCTTTATTCTTGCCGTCTTTCCCATCTTTCTTTAAGGATTCCTCAATAGTTTTTTGAATCCCTAGTTCCTTTTCCCTGTCTGCTGCTGATTCCCTTTTGTTTCGATAAGATTTCCTTCGAGGTTTCTTGCTGTTGATGGTTTGGGTTAGTTCAAATTTAGATTCACTGTCTGAGGAGTCTCGACCCTCTTCTTTTGATAGTTCTGGGTTTTCCAGATTTTGGATGTGTGGAGATTGTGCGAGGTCTTTACTTAATTCCAAAACTTCTTTATTCTTCTCTGAGGCCGCGTCGTTTCCTCTTTCTTTCGCTTCTGGTCCTTTCCCATTGGTTTCCCGGGGTTCCATGGCATCAGGTGGAGTATCATCTTGGCTAAGGAAAATACGATGGTTATGGCTCGATTCTCCTTTTTGGGGAGATCCAAGATTCCTTTCTTTTGGATCAGGAAGCTTTTCCTTTTGATTTTGGTGCAGAGTTTGTTGATTTTTTCCATTTGGTGTCTTCCTTTTGGGTTGCTGCCACTGATCTTGCTTGGGATCTTGATCCTGGGTATCTTTGGCTTGGGGGCAGGATTTAGCGAAGTGGCCATATTCATGGAAGATTTTACATTTGAAGGGGATTTGTTCGTAGTCCACTTGCTGGATGTAGGACCAACTGTCCAGATTTAATTGTATTTCTTTTGGAAGACCCTTTTCGAGGTCTACTTCTACACAGAGTCTAGCACAGGCTTGAAGGCATTCCTTTGGCTCGGTGCGGTTGATGAAATTGCCAAGGGTGTTTCCTATGTTTCGTATTGTTTCATCATTCCAACAATGCAGGGGAAGAAAAGGTAGCCTGACCCAAACTAGAACTGCAGAGGGGATATCATTTTCTGGACTGAAGTCTGGGGTCCATTTATTTAGGTACATTCCCCTGCCCCCCATGAAATAGGGTCCACTATGAAAGATCAAATCTCTATCTTCTTTCTTTTAAAATAAAAAGGCAAAGAATCCCTTATCGCAAAAGGCCACCGACAGTTTCCCTTTGATCAACTTGTGCCAGTTTTATTCCAACCAGATGTGCATGGATTTTGGGGAGGGCCATAGTCCTATGAACTGGCTGATTAAACCATGATTCGTGAGCCTAAGAGCCAAGGGTCGCGCTAAGGGTGCGTATACTGTGACCTTGGGTATTTCAGCCGCCATTTTGACAAAACGGGAGGGTGAAATCTTGGGCGCTTTGCCATAGGACAAAACTAGGGCCTGGAAGGCTTGCATGTCAGGGGACGGGGAATCTGGGGGCGGATCCCCTCCTAAAGAGGGAGCCAGCAATGCGTGTGCACAGAGGTTAGCAGCGTTGCAGAGCCATGCATCGGTTTACCAGTAAAACTTCAACATATTTTAGTATTTCTTTGATGTAATGAGAGCTAATATTTTGTTAATTTACTAATACTTTATAAATGTATTAATTGATTAATTAATACTTTAATGATTAATGCAATAATGTATTATTATTAATTATTTAATACATTACATTATTACATTAATATATTACATTTACATTTTATTTTATTTTATCAATATATTTACAAGTCTTTACTAATATATCAATGTATTTATACTTTAACAATATATTAATGTATCAATTAATTGATACAATACATTATTTGATATTTATTAATTAACATGTTACAATACTAGATTACATTATACATTAATGTATTGATACTTTAATTTATATATTAAGGTATTTATTAATTAACATGTTACAATACTACATTAATGTATTGATACTTTAATTTATATATTACAATAAGGTATTAATTAACTAAAACATTAAACTTTAACATATTTATGTATTAATATATTAACCAATAGATTATTTAATTATTTTTTTAACAATAACAAAAATGAGATACATTAAGAAAACAACAGAAAACTGCTGGCACAATTACAATCGGTCATCATTGGGTAGTCTCAACTGGGACTTCGAGAGTGGCTCTCGTTCACTAGATTAGGGTAATTTATCTGATCCCTCGATTTCGTCTAGTAATAGCGCTCCTTTTCTTAGCAGTACTACTTTGTTAGCTTCTTTATCTTCTTCGCTGTTAAATTCCCGCAGAATGTGGAATAAATGAATGGCACAGAAGGTGGACATAAGGAGTTTAATTTTCTGAAGGATTTGCCTGAGCCTCATATGTTTGGTCAGGTTCTTACAATATAGAACTTGAATGATGATATGCGAGTCTCCAAAGACATTGAGGTCCGTGATGTTCCTGAGTTGGGCTTGAGATAAACCATGCCAGAGGGATAAATCCTCAGCTATATTGTTAGTGTCCTTGCCGATTCCCCAAGAGTACGAAAGCACCTTTATTTCTTCGGGATCAATAATCACCCCTCCTCCGCCAGCCTCACCAGGGTTTCCTTTAGAATCTCCGTCAAATAAACGACTATGCCTTTGGAGGGATTTGCGTCAGTTTGTGAAGTTTGATGGGTCCAATCTGATTTCCCACTCGTAAGTAGAGGGTTGAGGAGCAATTGACACTTTCAAAGCACTTAGGATAAGGCTTGACAACCATTCTTCCTTGATGGGAATTAACTTGTCTTTATTTGTTGGCAAGTTGATGGATGAAAGAAAGTCCCCCACCATTGCTTTGGATTTTTCACTCACTTTTCCCTCTTTGGCATCTTTCCCTTGAAAGACTTGAGCATTATGTTCTAACCATATTTTCTAGCAAATAAACTTGGGAAGGTACCCCCAACAAATTTTTAATTGGTCTTTCTTCGTGAGGGAGAAGGGGCATAAAGCCTGCCAGTTTAGGAGAAGACTGGGTATCTCATCCAGGAGTGTTACTTGAGTTTTCCAAGGAGCCAACGCCATATGCCAAACCTCTTGGGTGAAATAGCAATTCAACAGTATGTTTGCCATGGTTTCCTCATTTGAGACATAGAGGGGGCAACGCGTGGGGCCTTCCCATCCCTTTCTTTTGAGATTATCATCAGTGAGAATGGCATTGTGCACTAGTGTCCAGATGAACATGTGGATTTTCAGAATGGATTTATAATGACAGAATTCTTTCCACAGGGCTGGATTGGGGGGTGCGTTCAG
>JASDQU010214430.1:1009-14726 GCA_032191745.1 Picea mariana | reverse complement strand
CCATGATTTGAACAAAGCCTGTCCAAAAGATAATTTCCCCACACCATTTATTGACCAGATAGTCAATGAATGTGCAGGTTGCGAGGCCTTTTCTTTCATGGATGGTTTTTTGGGATATAATCAGATACAAATCTAACTCGAAGACCAACACAAAACAACATTCATTTGTCCATGGGGTACATTCGTGTATCGTAAGATGCCTTTTGGTCTGAAAAACGCTTGAGCTACCTTTCAGTGGACCATGTCTTTTGCTTTCCACAATCTCAAACATATCGTCGAGGCCTACTTAGATGATTTAGAATCACGATCTCGTAAGAGGATTGATCATCCCACACACCTTCGACTTATCTTTGAATGATGTCACTACTTCAGGATTCGCTTGAATCCCAACAAATGCAGTTTTTGTGTGAAGTCAGGCCGTCTGTTAGGTTTCATAGTTTGAACAACAGGGATCATGGTCGATCCTCTCAAGGTTGAGGCAATAGTTCAGTTGCCTCCCCCACGTACAATCCTTCAACTTCAGAGTCTACAGAGAAAAGAAAACTTTTTGCGGCGTTTCATCGCAAACTATGACGAGCTCACAAAGGGCTTTATGCGCTTACCGAAAAAATACGTTCCTTTTCATTGGGACGATGCCGCTCAATGATCCTTCTAAGAGTTGAAACATGCTCTCACAACTACCCCTCTACTTCGGCCACCCAATTATAACAAAGATTTCTTATTATACTTGGCTACAGCAGAGTCAACCATCGACATGGTATTAGTTCAGGAGGATGATTTTCTCTCAAAATATGTGATTTATTACCTGAGCCGAGGCCTGGTTGGACCAAAACTCAATTATTCTCATATCGAAAAACTTGCGTTGGCAGCAGTCCATGCTGTCCAATGGTTCTGTCATTATGTTTTGTTTCGCAAGACCACCGTCATTGTCGTTGTGAATTCATTTCAATACATGTTGACACGACGGGTAATCGACGGAAAGATCAGCAGATGGATAGTTGTCCTCTAGGAATTTGACTTAGATTTCATTTCGGCGAAGTCTAAAAAGTCACTGGTCTTTGCGGAACTCATCTCGGACTTCCGATCGAGTCAGGTGATGTTATGCCCGAAGAGTCGCCTATTTAAGGAGACATGTTTTTGATAGCATATTCAGACCCCTAGTATGGAGATATACTTGTCTATCTCCAGAATTTGAAGTGCCCCACCTCTGCTTCTCGTGATGAGCGTCACCGTATATGTCATTAGGCCAAGAACTATCTCATACTCGAAGATACTCTGTATCATTGAGGTGTAGATTGCATTCTTCGCCGGTGCCTCACTCATGAAGAAGCGGAAATCGTGCTTAACGATTGCCATACTGGAGCATGTGGCGGTCATTTGTCTGGGTTGGCAACAACCCAAAAGATTTTACGAGCCGGTTACTTCTGGCCGACACTAATCAAAGATTGTATCACATCAGTCAAGAAGTGCCACCCGTGTCAAATATTCTCACAGAAGATGGGGGCACATCACGCTCCCATGTTTCCTGTCATCACCGTTGGCCCCTTCACCAAGTGGGGGATTGATTACACTACCTACAACCCTCCTTCATCAAGGGGGCACCGTTATATCATCGTAGTAGTAGACTACTTCACCAAGTGGGTTGAAGCTATGCTAACATTCAAAGATGATGACGAGACTGCCACTCTCTTTTTGTTTAACCAGATTATAGCTCGTTTCGGTGTCCCGAGAGAGATTGTCACTGACCATGGCAGTCACTTTTAGAACAAAATGATGATCGAGTTAACATCAAAGCTTGGGTTGAGGAAAGAACATTCGTCACCCTACTATCCTCAAGCAAATGGTCAGGTGGAAGCTGTCAATAAATCTCTTAAGACCATCCTACAACAAACGATCAATTTGGCCAAGTCAAATTGGAATTTGATGTTATACTCAACATTATGGGCCTACCGAACGTTTGTTAAGACTGCAACCGGTTTCTCACCTTTTCAACTCGTTTATGGGCTGGAAGCAGTCTTTCCCATAGAATGCCAGATCCCATCTTTAAAGTTGGCAGTACAGTTATTTCCAGACACTTCACCGCTTGAAGAGCGTTTATTATATCTCGAGAAGCTCAATGAGCAGCGTCATGATGCGGCCTTAGCTAACGAAGCTCAGAAAAAAAAATTCAAGCGTCAGTATGATTGGTCCATTCATCCTCGGATTTTCTTGGAAGGTGACCTTGTCCTGGTCTACAACCAAGATAAGGACCCCATGGGGACAGGCAACTTCACACCCATGTGGTTCAGACCTTTCATCGTAAAAGAGGTTCTAAAAAAGGGCACTTATCGTCTTGTAGATTTTGAGGGAAATGCATTGGCAAAGCCTAGAAATGGGTTCTACCTCAAGAAGTATTACTCATAGGTGGGTCACCTTGGGTAACTTTTTGTAAGATATGTATAATCTTTGTACTATTACTTTTTGGTTTCTTTTGGTTTTATGGAAGTTTCATTTTTTATATTATCTTTTGTCACTGTGGTAGATGTCAAGTGAATCAGAGGTGTTCGTTGGATTCGCAGACGATGCTAGCCGACACACTCGGAGGCTTGCCTCCGCAGCTTGGGTAATTTTTACACCTCAAGGCCAGTTACTATCTACATGAGGTATATGTTTAGGCGGCACCACAAACAATGTCACCGAATACAATGCAATTATTAAGTTGCTTCATGACACTTTGTCACTTGGTATCTCTCACCTTCAGGTCTATTTAAATGCTCAACTAGTTGTGTCTCAGTTAAATAGATTTTACTGTGTTCATGATCCTACTTTACATTGACGGTTCCTTAGGGTATGTCTCTTAGAACGAAGCTTTGATTATATTACATATTTTCATGTTCCTAGGAGAATAAATCAAGTCATAGATACTCTAGCTAATCAAATTTTAGATTGGCATCTCGCACACATATAAGAAGGACACACACATACACATGTAAATATCTTTTTTAAAGAAAAAGTAATCCATAAGACATAAAAATCCATATATAATATCAAAAGTATCATAGTACATGCATGGGCGCAAGCGCCTCAAAAATACGTCCAGTAACGAGTCATGGGGCTTATGCCCTAAAAAATATACAAGTAGTGCCCTCGGCACGAAAAGGTCTAGCCTAACTAGGGACGGGGCCTGTGGGCCTGGTTATAATAGTCAACAACATTTTCCAAACGCTGAAAAAGCCGGACCCATGTCCATGGTGCCCCCACCACATGAGGCTGCATAGATGGCGGTAGATCCTCGATCTCTGCCATGGGGACTATACGAGTGAGTGAGGTAAAGTTTGTATCTACTCGTCTCAAAACTCTCTTAGCCTCACCGGCTAGAGGCCCTCCTGCTGCTGCTGGCCCGTCGGCTGCGGCTAGTGAAACCTCTGGTTGAGGACGTCTCCTGTTCCTCGCATAGTTCACTGGTCGCACTGGTTCCACATCTGCACATGATAGACACATATCTGTCAGGTACTCTGGTATATAAAAAAAATGATATATATAAAAACAACAAAAAAGAAATCTTACCCATCTCTCCTCGCTCCTTGCCGGGAGGTACCGATATCTCAGGATCTCTTGAGAAGTCAATCCCAGCATAGGGGTAATCCTCTATGACCGAGATCTGTCGCGACAACCAAGCAAAAAAGTTGTCATCAAAGGCCTCAATGGTCCTTCCCCCCCTTGTCACGGCAACAACACCACCTATCTGCATAACGCGGGAAGAGAGGCCTGGTGCCCTCGTACCACCTCTCAAGGGATGAAACTGGGCACTCTTTCAAATAAGAAAGAGCAAAGAATCGTTCCAAACTTGAATTTCCTCTGATTACGCAATCGACAATCTATTAGCTGCCTCTTCATACAATTCAGTAATGTGGTGCTCCAGTAAAAAAATTGTGCATTTAAGCACTGAATTGCACAATTCATTTGTGCACGGGAAGCCTGATGCAAAGCCGTAGACCCAGTAATCCACCCTATGAGAAACACTATCACCTGCAGTGATAAGTATGAGATCTTTCTTATTGGTACTTGCGAGCTCGTTCTGTCTGTACCCGCCTCACAATGGAGTCCAATCAACTCCGATATGTTGTGAGGCCTAGAGAGAAAAGTACGAAAATTGTCTGGTTCCCCTCTCCTGGAGAGGCCAGTCAGAAAGTATATATCCTCTGTCATTGGAACCAATGACTGCCCCTCTAGCATAAAGGCCTCTACATCGGGATGCCAATAATCAACCAAGGCATTCAATAGCCTAGGTTGTTCTTGCATGAAAGGACATAGAAACAATTTTAACAACCCACATTGCATTAATGTAGCAACAACATTAGGGTCCTCCCCAACCAACGCACTAATATCCTCATGCTCTCTTTCCCTCCAGTGAACATATATCATGCAAAACAAAACCAGTTCAGGAGGGTTAACTCTTGTTTTTTTAAATTTTTTACATTAAATGAAGGGTCCACGTGGGCTGCAATGCTGACAGTAGCGTGTACACGCGTGTAGTTTTTCCTCTGCCCACGTGTACACTTGGGATGTCATAAGACAACCTGCATGGACTTAGGGATGACCTTTTAAAAGGTCGACGCCCCTCCAAAAAATGAATTTAAATGCATAAAGAAATAATTAAATTGCAAGAAGGGGTAGTAATTACTTACTTGATCAAATCGGTAGCTCGTTCCGTCAACTGAATCTCCTGGAATCAACTCTCTTAATGAAGAGGTGTTTTTGGCTCCACAGTCAATTTCTCAGTTAACAATGGTGATAATGAGTCACCAACTTCTATTTATAGACTTTTTGGCCTCTTTTTGTCATTTTTTAGACCCTTTTGTCTTTTTTTCTAAACTAAAAATCATTTACACGCGTGTAGTTTTTCCTCTGCCCACGTGTACACTTGGGATGTAATAAGACAACCCGCATGGACTTAGGGCTGACCTTTTAAAAGGTCGACGCCCCTCCAAAAAATGAATTTAAATGCATAAAGAAATAATTAAATTGCAAGAAGGGGTAGTAATTACTTACTTGATCCAATCGGTAGCTCGTTCCGTCAACTGAATCTCCTGGAATCAACTCTCTTAATGAAGAGGTGTTTTTGGCTCCACAGTCAATTTCTCAGTTAACAATGGTGATAATGAGTTACCAACTTCTATTTATAGACTTTTTGGCCTCTTTTTGTCATTTTTTAGACCCTTTTGTCTTTTTTTCTAAACTAAAAATCATTTAGCATGGTTCAAGAGTTTTTTTTGGATTGTCACGAGAAGTGTTACTTTGGGCATTTGCAATTTTTTTGGAGATTTGGGTCGTTTTGAAGGTCCTTTGGTAAAAAGTCATTTTTTCAACTCGTTGCATTTAAGTTAGGATTCCACCTCTACTTATTGCATCTTGTTGTCTTTTCCACTTTTCCATAGGATCGATCCCACCGAATTGCGACAAAAAACCATCATTTTTTCTTTAGAAGTGTCGTAATTTAGTGGTAGAGACTACCCTAACATGGATGCCCTAGGTAGATAGTGGTTGCATTTTGGTGTCCATGTTGTCACTAACGACTATCGACTTAGGAGTCCTTATTATTTTTTTCTGATTACGAGTTTGAGCCTCATTTGCATGATTCCTTATCACTCTTGACCTCACCCTCGGGACTCCCAAAACATAACGGGTCTTCTTTTGAGCCATTTTCAGAACCTCTAAACATGAAAAGATTGCAGAGCAATCTTGTGGCCTTTCACGCTCGCTAAACTGGAATTTGAAGTCACGTTTGTCCGGCGGTAGTTTACCCCTTTTTTGGTCCGAATGGTCAATTGTACGAACAAAGGTATACTTTAGGGGCCTCGGTTCTCTAGAAGAGTATTCTTAGGTATAATTTTAACCCTTTTTCGGGCTTGAGGGACTAAAATTACAAAAAGGAACCCCCACGGAGTCCATAGTTAAGCTCTTTTCAGACTCCCTAAAATTGAAAAGATCACCGAGTGACCTTATTCTTTCACACTCGTTAAAATGGTCCAAAAGAACATTCCTGACGGAGTCCATAGTTAAGTTTTTTTTTCAGATTCCTTAAAAATGAAAAGATTGCCGAGTGACCTTGTTTTTATCACACTCGTTAAAATGGTTTTGAATAGACGTCTGGTCAGTGCTAGTTTACCCCTTTTTCGAGCTGACTAGACTATCTTCAAAAAAGGTACCCCAATGGAGTCTCCTTTTACGTTTTTTCAGACTCTCTAAATATGAAAAACTGCCGAGCTTACCTTCTCTAGGCTTGTTAAAGTTACATCGAAGGACATTACCATTGTGTGTTTTGTTAACCACGTTTTCATACCTGCGTCTTTGGCCTAATACCGGCTCCATGTTTGTCTCAACCAAACCATCTGAAGCATGCCTTATACGCAAGCCCTGTAGCACTTTGTCTCCACATCTTGACACCTTTGGCCCCTGGAGTATTTTTTTCGAGTGTCCTTTTCCTGCATATGTCCCTTTGCCCTGAGCATCCTTGTGTTCTGTGCGGTTGGAACTAGTATGTTTGTGACACTCGATCCTCCTTTGTAACATAGCATTATTTTATTCTTTTTCCAAAATTAATGAAAAAGACAAAAAAAAAATCAAATATACCCCAAAAAGAGGAAGGGAAAAGTATTTTCTTTTTATTGGCAGCACAATGAGTCACCCTTGGACAAAGCAAATCCTTCCATTTGCTCGTCAAGCTTTGGGATTTAATATGACCTTAGGAAGCTGTTCTCGCTACATAGAGTTGTGTCCTCCTCCGTTTGGTTATTCTTCCAAACATATGGAGAGTTTGCGTTGCCTCTGGCATCGTGAACTTATGTCAATACCATGCTGCCCGAGTCTCATCATTTGTTGTGCTATTTTCCAAGGGAAGTTTTCACCGAGCCTGAGTCGGCCCATCTGCAGTTTGTCTCCTACCCTCATTCCTGGTCATCCCGAAAGTCCAATCAAGTCTTTGTTCGAAGTCAATGAAGCCTCCAGTCTGATCATCAAGATCCTCTAGTCCATGACTGACGAGCCATCGAAGACCTCTGGGTTGTGAAGTCGTACACTCATATTACACTCCTACCTGAGTTTTGAAGATTTTGAAGTTGTTGCTCGAGCTCTAAAGATGTCATCTCTAGCCATCAGGCCTTATTAGCTTCTAGAAGATGGATACTATACATGTATATATTTTTGATTTTGAGATGTAGATCCGCTGTGTATTGCTCGCGGCTACACTTTATATAGTTATATGACATGGATCTACATTGTGTTTGATTGGTAGCCACAATTTTATTTCATCCCGAGCATGGGTATGCCCGCCTCAGTGAGACAATTTTTATTTTGCAGATGGCACCTCACGAATTATGGTCCCTGGGCTCACTGGTTTGGTACGTTGATAAAGATTGATAATGTATTTCGTCCATCAGATGCTCTTCTGACCTCACACATTAGGGGGCATCTGTTATAACCCTAACTTGCACCAGACATACTTACCTGACATCGGGCAATCTCATATGCGTTCTTTGCCAAGCCAGTACTGAACAACTCTTCTTAAAAAACACCCATTTTAAAGGCCCATGCTCCCTGCTCCACTACAACCTGCGTGTACACTCGAGCTGACCCACTACAGCCCGCATGTACCTACAAAAGCACGAAAAATGGAAAGTTGCTGACGGAACACACAGTTTTGGGTAAGTTAACTAAACCTTTCGACCATGCATGGCCAGTCATTCGACTAAATACCTAGCTCCTTCTAGCCTATAAAAGAAGGGGTAGGGGTCCCATTTGAGAGGAGGAAAATCATAGTAAAGAAACTCTACCCGAATTTGTATTTCCCTTTGCCCAAGATTTTGCAACCATTTTGTGATTTCAATGAAGAAGAGAAGCAAGTGTGTTAGCAGTTGCTGCACAGTAAAAGAGGAGCCCAGGACCAGATTCGTGGAGCAGTGGCCGTCTTCATCATTGTAAGTTTCTTTAGTGAAGTTAATAATAAATAAGTACTTTTCCCGTCCCACCATATGAGGTTTTCATTGTTTATTGCGTACATGTTGATTAAATCTCTAACCCATTAATCCATAGATCAAATGCATGTGGAGTTCTTTTTTGTCTTTTGTGAATGCAGGTCAGCCTTGGGAGGAGAGTTGCAGTCAAGGAGCGACCAAGTGTGAAGAGGGATCGATATCAAACGCCGGAAATAAGGTATGTTCACTCAATCTTATTAATTGTGTATTTGCTTAAGAATAATGGGGATTAGGTCTGGAATGATGGTAACAAGTAGGAATCTTTAGGTCTTTTCTGCATGCATGATAAAACCCTAAGTGCTAGTCCGTAGGGGGATTTCCCACTCACAACAGGTAGAGATCCCTCTCATCCACAATATTAATAACCTCCATGTCAACAACACCTTTTAATATTGCAAGGTCCACCTCCACATTCTCCAACTACCAAGTAGGAAATATGTGGTACCGGTTGACATAATTCGATTGAATTGGAGAATAAACTAGCTTGGGTTTCCCCATCATCTCCTACATTTATTAGGTAAAATATTAACATTGGATCCCAAGTCTAGAACCAAATCCTTGATATCATTTCCCTCCACTTATGCATCCATTATGAACTCCCTCCCAGTTCTAATATTTCTCCTTTTGACCACATGTGAGGGTATTTCACGTAAGTTAGTAACAATATGAGTAGACTCACCATCCTCTCCACTAACTAGTTGTTTGGTAGAAGTGTACAACTTCCTATTCATATGTTCATATCCCAAAATTTGACCGAACAACATAAACAAGTCACACACTATTTCAATTGAGTTACTTCTATCCCTTGATAGGGGTGGTCTTCTGCAACCTTGTCTTGTTTTTGTGGACTCTAGTACCCGAGCTGTATATCTCTACATAACTTTTGGAGTGTTTGGGGCCTTTGCAGTCTTAAAATCTCAATATCTTCTTGCAAGAAGGATTTCTGTTGCATGATATCAAACTTAGGTGCACTTGGGATGACTTTTTGAATGCTTCCTAGTGCTCTATCATTGGTACTCACCTTGTTCCAAACACCTCCTCTATTCACCACATTGATGGTGGGTTCCACACCTCCACCATTTGGCTTGGGTTCAAAATTTACTAAGTTTACAATCCTCTACCTTGCATGGGATTCCCACTTTTCAATCAAACCAGGGGAGTCCTAAGTGGTATTACTAGTTCTCAATGATGGTTACACCTTGCCTGCCAAGAAAGTGGACAATCGTGAGTGATATATCTCATCTCATCACAATTATAGCACCAGATAGGCCTAAATATTCCACTAGTCTTACCTTCTCGATATCCTCCTCTTTGAAATTTACCTTCTCCCACCTTGTGGTCAAGAGTTTTATGCTACCCTAAATAAAGTCTTTTCCATTTTTTTGCTGGAGACTGTATATCTCGACAGTGGTTTTTAATGTGCCTGTTAGTACCATAGAAATCACGGTGAACAATATTAGAGACATAGGAGTACTTTTGTAAAATAGGAAAATGTTGTGGAGGGTGGGCCTACCCTCTACATAATTCATAGTACTCCCTTGTTTCCATATTCTGAAATATAATTGTTGAAGACACTTGTGTACCTCCACTAGAAGATATTCCTAGGAAAGGACCAATTGAAGGGCCTTGTGTAACTCCTCCTCTAAGAGGACATTTATTCACGTGATGCCCCCTCCTATTTACAACTGGTACACCATACTTTTTCTCTTCCAGTCTTAACTTTAGCAAGTTATTGAATATTATCTATGAGGGTTGAGATATATGTTTGAAATTGGGACAACTTAGAGTTGGTGTAATGGCTGCAACTTGGGTATTTCTAGGATAATCTGCCATCAATTCCATTCTCATTTCATGCTTCAACACTTCTCTGGGAGTTGGGATACCTTTCTACAACAAATGGATTCTAATGATATACTAAAGGGTTTCCAAAAATAGTACTTTGTTGAATATTTTGCAACACCAACTAACAATGTTAGACAATGCCCTCAACTACACTACTTGATTCCTTGGTACACGGGAGTGATCTCCTTGAGTGACGTTCTTAGTGTATTATAGAAATATGATGGAAACAAGTTTATGTAAGGCTAGTTTCAGGGGTTCCTAGAGGGATTTTGACATACCTAAGGGTGCATGTAAGACAATTCCATATACAGGTGTTATCTGATGCAACACTACTTGAAGGGGTATGAACATATGTTACAAGGATGTCCAACTAGGTGACACCACTTGTATTTCTTACACACGTCTTTCCCCAAACACGTATTTACCCACCAAATGAAAGATCTATGTAATATTTAAAGATGTTGAAATATATCTCTAGCCTAAATTTTTTTATGCTAAAATCTAGATGTGTGTTCACTTAGGAAATAACTTTGATAACACTTCTAGTGATCCTTAACCCTTATACTTGAATCACAAACAATGTATTCAAAGAATATAAATGCATAGAAGTAGACACAAGAGACAAATGAGATGAAATAGGTGAAATATACCCTTGTATTAATGGTTATTAGGAAAATAAAGAATTTTCCAGTTGCCTCTTAAGGTAGGGATACCTCTCACTGAGTAGAGATCCAATTACAACAAAACTAAACAAAAAAATTCCATAGTGTCAAGCAAGGAGTGAGTAGAAATCATAGCTCCATGGGATGATTATTGCATTATCTCGTAGCTCAATAAATACAAGAAAAATGTGACTGTTGGTATTCCATAACTGAAGACATTTCCTATCACCTACAACTGTTCATATTTACAATTATATTTACATAGAAAATACAATCCCAAGGATTACGTGTCCAACATCCCCCCCTTAATCCGAAGGGGTGTGTGTGAGTCCAAGCATCATTCTGAACTTCTCAATTTTTTCTCTTCCAAGTGCTTTGGTGAAGATGTATGCAATTTTCTCATTTGTGGAACAATGTTTCCAGTGAATAGTATTGGCCTCTACATTATATCGAATCAGAGGATACTTTGTGTTGATGTGTTTAATTCGATCATGGAATCTGGGATTCTTGGACAACTTGATTGCATAAGTATTTTCAACTAGAAGAGGGGTAGAATTTACTTGTTTCTCTTGCAAACATTCAAGTATTTTCCTGAGCCACACAATCTTCTTTGTCGCTTCTACAACTGCCACATATTCTGCCTCTATTGTGGCATCTGCTAGAATTGATTGCTTGCATGATTTCTAGGAGACAACTACTGATCCAAGACTCATTATCTACACTAAATTTGATACTCCATTTTCCTTATCTTTGTCAAAGTATGAATTGGAATATCTGATCAGGTTGAAGTCATACACCTTAGAGTACATGAGTCCAAAATCTTGAGTTCCTTTCAATTATTTCAGAACTCTTTACAGACCAATGTCCTTCATAAGAATTTTGCTTGAATATGGAAAGAATCCCAAATTCAAATGAAATGTTTGGTTTGGTGGTAGTAATATAGATAAGACTTCCCAAAAGCTTTCTAAACTTGGTTTCATTCTGAATTTCATTCCCTTCTTTTGATGTGAGTTTCAAATTCTGTTCCATTGGAGTAAAAACTAGCTTGCACTCAACCATGCCAAACTTGTTCAACAGTTCTCCAATGTGCTTCTTCTGGAAGATGAATATGTACCTTGAATTTTGAATCACCTCAATGCCCAAATAGTAGTGAAGATGTCCCAAATCTGTCATCTCTAAGCCTTTCTTCAATGCTTTCTTTATAGATGCAATGTAGCTTTCATTGTTCCCTATTATCAATAAATCATCTACATATACTACAAAATATACAACCATTTTCCAACTTTCTTGACAAAGAAAGTTGCATCGTGAAGATTGAAATGCTTGAAATTTAATTTTAGAATATGCTCATTTAACTTTTCATACCATGCTGGCAGTGCTTGTTTCAATCCATATAAGAATTTGATGAGCTTGCATACCTTATGTTATTTTCCATCCATTCAATGCTACCATGGAAAATAGAGTTCGGATGGTAGCCCATTTTGCTGTGGGGGAAAAAATTTCCTCATAATCAACACCTTCTTTCTGTGTAAATACTTTTTCCACAAGCCTTGCTTTGCGATTTTGTAGTGAGACATTTGATCTATACTTTTTCTTGAATACCCACTTGCAACCGATTGGTTTGGTTGCAAATGGAGGATCCACCAACTTCCATGTCCCATTCTAGATGGGCACATCATATTCCTTATGCATGGATTCTTTCCATTCATCATGAGAAGTGGCTTCTTGAAAGGAAGTCGGTTCATAGTTAGTAGATAAATTCAACTCAAAATTATATGAAACATCCATGTCATATACATCACCTGAGTTTGAATTGTCTACTTTACCCCCATATTGTCTCGAGGAAATTCTGGTTCCTGTCTTTTCGACCTCATTAGGATGAACACTTTCAAGATATTTTGTGAGACATTTTGGTGGACCTTTCTAAGATGGTCTAGGTTGCTTAGTTGATTGAGATGGCATCGAGTTCTCATCAAGCCTCAACTTCTCAATCCTCTCGATCACATCATGCAAATGAACTTCAGGTTTTGATGAAGTGGCAAGAATTTCTTCATGAGAGGAAGACGGTGCTTCAAAAGGAGATTCCAGAGATTGACCCAATATAGGGATCCCCATTTCAAGATGTGGAATCTCATCATCAAATTCATGATATGTCTTTACATGAGTGAATCTGTTTAGATGATCAATATGCCTCTCAATAGTTTCATCTTTATTGGTGGATTCAAGAAATATCACATCTCTGGAAAGGATTAAATTCTTGTTTGTCTCATCGTAAAGACAATACCCCTTGATGGTATTTGAGTGCCCTAAGAATATACACTTCTAAATCCTTTCATCAATCTTGCTTCTTTGTTCCTTAGGAATCAAGGCATATCAGGTGTAACCAAAGACCCTGAGATGCCTCACCAAAGGAATGTGGCCATACCACATTTCATAAGGAGTCTTGTTTTTAAAAGCATGAGATGGACACCTGTTTTTGAAATAAACTACACATAGAACTGCATGAGCCCAAAACATCAATTTGACATTCTTGAAAAATATCATGGAACAAACCATATTTAGAAGTGTCTTGTTCATTCGTTCAACTACACCGCTTTGTTGGGTATTGTATGTGTTAAGAACCAAATATCAATATAGCATAGAAAAACCTCAGAATAAGTACTCAACGCCTTGAAAAAGAGAGAATTTTAGGTAATAAGCCTCTTCGAGGGGGAAACCTCCTTATACCCCACATAAATGTCCAAATAAAATATGATTCCAAATGAAAATGTCTCCTTGGTATATATAGGAGACTAGGAGGTATAATTACAACTAACGGAATAAAGTTGACATAAATAAAATAACATTACTAATGTAATATGCCCCAATTAAGGGGTAATGAGCCACTATTTAGGGATTAACATGCCCCTCCCCTTGAGACAAGTGTTGTCCACAACGCTTGAGTAACTCTAGATGATTCTGTATAAAAGACTCATCTTCCCAAGTGGAATCTTCAGCCGATAGTGTCCTCCATTTAACAAGATACTATGAAATGGATCTATTCCTCAATTGGTGAATTCTTGTGTCAGTGATGGCTTCATGCTCCAATATGATTTTTCCTTCCTCGTCAAGTTATGGAAATATAGTTTGAACTGGGATCTTGTCACCTATAACCTTCTTTAAGCATTAAATATGGAAAAATGGGTGTACTCGTGAAGATGC
>JASDQU010214429.1:1897-18393 GCA_032191745.1 Picea mariana | reverse complement strand
TTTTTTTTTTTAGTTTTTTAATTTATCAAAAAAGAAAAAAATTATATGTTTTTTGCTAAATATTTAAAAATAGTGTTATTTAACTACAATGATTTTTTATGTATTGAAGTATAAAGGTAAAAATGTGTTAAACATGATATTTTCCACTATATTTAATAAGTATGGAACCATAAATTTATTGAGACAAAAATTCTTAATTTCAAAAAAATAAATGGTAAAAAATATTTTTAAGATTGAAACCATGGAAAAATGATTAAAAAAATATTGAAAAAGGATGAAAAAACAAGCACTTAAAAAATTAATGTAGAAACATTATGGATCAGAAAATTTAAAATATCAAAAAATCACCTAAAAAGGGAGGGGGGTTGCTACCAATAGCACCATTTTTAAAAATGGGGTAAAAAATGTGACCCCCCAAAAACTGAGAACTATGTAGAGTTCTTGTTAAGTTGGTAACTATGTTCCTCAAGTCGAATTAAAATTCAAGGGCCACATGATTAAACAAGTCATGGTCGATTTTGGATCACAAGTAAATATCCTTCCTAAAGAAACATGGGTCTGACTCAAAAGACCCCTACTACAACCGACAATGAACTACATAAAACTAGCAGATCAAAGATTCATCGTCCAATCAGTACTCTCAAAAGTGTCATCACTTCTATAATGGGAATCCTGACGAGAGTCAACTTTGAAGTTATAAACCTGGTCGAAGGCATCCCTTCTTATCCAACGTTATTCGGAAGACCCTCGGGTCAGAACATGAAATCCATGATATCTTTAGAAAGAGACCGGATCAAGCTAAAAGGAAGCAGAAGAAAAATCATAATCAATGGGATGAGACTTGAGACGAGGCCCAGGAAGCATGGCAATTATACCAAGTAATGCATGAACATAAAGACAATGTCAAACCTAACATTGAAGGAGAAATACTATTCATATCTTTATTGTTGATAGGCCAAAATTCATATACTAAACTATACAACTGGCATATGGAGAATTATGAAACTCAAGCCAAATAATGTTGGTCAATATAGGCAAGACGTATCAAATTATCTAGAACATGCTTCTTGATTCATGCAATCCCTACTGTCGCTGAAGGAAAATTAAAACAAACACCAACATTAATACCAACTAATGCATAAACAAGAAAGTCCCTACAGTTTAATGAACAAATTTCTCCATCAACACGTGTTGACGAAGTCTCCAAGTCAATGGGAGAACCAGGAAGAATACAAAGTCTAGTCGAATCCCTCACTATCCAAGCAGCTCGATGGTGGGAGACTTATGAAAATTGACTTCAAACATAGAATACTGTCACATTATTTTTTCTGAAACAATTCGGTGGGAAAAATCTCTCTGCAAATATTGGCATCTCGATATTTAAACATGGATTCGACCCAGTAAGCCACATACAAAAATACGAGAAGGAATGGAAAAAATAAGGATACATAAACGAAAAGTATGGCCACATATCTTCTCGAATACAATAGATGATATACCTCACAAATGGTATAAGATTGAAGAAGCATCAAGGCATACATCCGATTGGAATGAGATTAAAAGAAATTTTCTTAAAGACTTCAAATTCAAATTGGAAGAGAAACTTCTAAAAGCAGTTGCAAAGGAAATCAAGAGTTCTTTACAGAAATCAAATTCTAGAGAAAAAAAGGGAAAAGGAAAAATCAATCAAAAAGAAGAGTTAAGGAGGGTTAATAAACACTTAAGTAAAATAATTAATAAGTAAGTCACCTGGGTTAGGTATAGAAAAATTGTTTGTCGGTTATTAGATATACATTCAACACAAACTATCAGAACATTCACTTGCACAAAAATGGGAAGAGGTCAGAGCCCCGAGCCAGTGACTAGAGAAGATACACAAAATGTAAAAGCAAGTTCAATACCAAGATGGGATCTACGACACTACTTAAATAATCATATCATTCAACCAATTGAATGAGATAACCATAACCCAATTGAAGACAAAACATACAAATACGAATTCCACCGACCAATCAAGTGGGGAAGACATCAAGTGAGAGAACATAGAAGTAACCGAAAGCATGAATTCTAAAGACCAAGTATCAATAGATTCAACCAAAGTCAAGAAGGAAGAATATCCAAACACTTCAGAACTCCAACCTCCCAAATGGATCAACCTAACCAAGCATTCCTGTCAAATACGGATCAATTCAAGCATGCAGTTCGAAAATATAAAACCGACAGAACCAATATAATTAAATCACATGAATACATCAATGCCATTAATACTTGACACGACAAACCCTTCCTTCACATCGTCGTCGATGCGCAAATCACCTCACACACACAAATATTTAATTTCAACAACAACATTAGGGGGGACAAATTAATCTCCCCACTAGCAGAATTAAATTCTCCACTCCTTGTCCCACCTATAAATTTAGACAATGCATATGATTTCACTTCATTGTTGTTTTCACCCAAGCATCTGCATATTTCAGTCAAAGAAACCCCAACTGCACATCCTAGACCTGAAAGAATCAATCCCCAAGAAACTAAATAAATTCCCAAGATGACAAAGCAAGAAGCAAATCCTTCAACAAACCCACGAATGAAAACAAAGCTAGATAATATAGCTCGAAGTATGACTGCAAAACATCTGCACCACAGGGATGGAAGAAGTTGAGTGGTCATGACACTAGAATAAATTTACTATCTCAGGGATGGAATAAGAAAAATGGAAAGAGGAAACAAAATTTCTTGAAAAGGTGGTAATCAAACATATTCTAGGCACACCACAGGTTGTTGAATTCAATAGATGGAAAGAAGAGGTTGCCAAGTATCTTATCAGTTGATATCACAAAAAATATCTATGGATAAATTACCTAGTCAACATCATCGGAGGACTCATCCATATAATAATTGGAATACCCCATGGAGGTACGTCTTTATCTAAAACTACAAATACAAATGAATGGATTCAAATCCTCACAGGTGGGACAATAGCTAAAAACTCAAAAGGGATTTTGATCAACAAAGTCATTGATCCTTATGCTAAATGGATTTTCATTATAATTTCTCTATGCTTTATAGCCACGGGTCAGTATTCAGATGTAAACCTCACAATGTTAAAGCCAATTGGTCAAATCTTGAACTTTGGAGCCTAGTTGACTGGGAAGATTGCATAGCCAAAGAATGCATAGCCAGATTGATACAAAGAAATTGGCAAGACTATCAGGAAAGAAACAGGGCTATTCGGTTCCCTTCACTCTTAATTTGGATAGCCATAAGACAAGTAGGCTCAGTTGGGGAACACTCATTCACATCAAAATGGACCCGGACCATGCATGACTATACTACCTTTGCATCGGGAGAAATCGGATCTTCAGACTCGCCCCCTGCTGAGATAATGTTCGAATGTTGGGTTGACCATGTAAAGAATGTTTCCCATAAATGGTGAGTGGAGAAAAATTTTCATCGAGCCTTACCACCAAGCACTCACATTCAATTAAGCCTTGACTACACCAAACTTTGGTCGGGCATCAGCAGGGGACCAACATCAACAAAATTGAACTACCAACCGACTAAACTCCATATTTTTTAAGAACTTGATAGATAATTGGGCTATCAAACACATATCCCCCCAAAGGTACTAAATGATAGTTCATATCTCATTACACCACTAACTTACAGTGAACAAGAAGAATAAAGGGAAGTTTCTTTATACACTGCTCCCTTTCTACAAAATCTTGACATTGCAGCGAGTCCCTAGAGAAAAACAAATTCCGAAAACAAAAAAGAGATAGGAAAAAACAAGTAGGGGAAAGCAAATTATTGAAGCTTCAGCAGTACCATATGGCATCAAACATTCAAATCAGAGGCAAATCTGATTTTGAATGCCCTTTAATAAAAGAAAAAATATTTGTTTTCACAAACAGGATAGCTGAGAAGACTCGACGGAGAGAAAAAGATCAAGGAGTAACCCAGAATATCCTAAAGTCAAGCGTTGGACCTCAATTTCAAGAAATGATGGCAGTAGAAAATGCAAAGAAGATTGAAGAAAGGAAAACAAAGGTTTCCCTTGAAAAACAAATGGAAACAAGGACTCAAAAGAAATAGAGGATCTAGGAACAACAAAAACAGAGCACTAGTCGGTTGACACTAGTCACCACACGCTAGTCGAAATTGATTTGACATGACCTCATCAAAGAACCAACATTGAAAAAGAAATGCACACTCAACCTCACAAGAGATTTTCCCCCCCAAAAGGCTATACAAATTATTGAAGAAACCAGTCCAGCAAGGAAGAAATCAGAACACAAAAATAAGCCTAGGAAAGGTTGTTGGAAAGTATCATCAGAAGAAACACCATTTAAATCACTCTCCCATCGTAGCAACCAAGGAACTAGAGAGCACTCGGGAGAAAATGAGGATGATAGTACCAACCAAACAAATGTCGACAATAGGTCGAATGTTTTAATTAAAGAGGTTATGAAATTCATATCCCAACAAATAGATGACCAGTATCAACAGACGCAGTTAGTTGAACACATAGCAGAAGCAATAGGCCCACATACTCAAGGACTAGTCGACATCAATATTGATGACATACAAACAAGGTATGAACCTACCAATATTCTAAATACAGATTTGTCTCCTATACATCCATCCTCAAGAAATTCTCATACCAATCATCCAAACTCTCCTAGGCGCAACACCAATATAGAGCATATCAACCCACACGGCCAGGAAGAAAATCAGGGCACCAAGAAACCAGTTAATCAAGAAGAAATGGAGGAAAACATTGACCTGAATCAAGAAAAAAATAATAATAATAAAGGCACTGAAATCGATCCAAATAAGAATAAGGGACAAAGAGGAAAAGGCCAGAAAGAGAAGAAGACTAAGCATCGAAAGAACATCAACCCCACATTAAAATCAGTCGTCTCAACATAATAGCCTACAGAAACAATATTCAATCTCAAGGTCGCATCAGATGAACAAATCATGGAAATATATACCAAATTTTATAAGGAATAAATGGTCATATGGAAAAGATTTACTAGAGAGGGTATCCAAATTATGTCTATAAGAAGTAAATAAAAAAATATACTAAAGGACATCGCACTTTTAGCAAAAGAAAAGTCAATAAATTCGACCTCAGTGAATGAAGCACATTTAACAGAAAAGTTATTACTTTTAGGGAAACTGAATACAATGGGAATAGAGGCACAACATACAGTCAAGTAATGGCACATGTTCTCTACACATTTTCTACAGTCATCCCCAGCCATTTATCAAACAACATTGTTGGCATAAGGGCAGACCCAGGGTTCAACGCTTAACAGCGCACCAACAAAACCTTGACTACCGGCCCTTTCGGCAACACCTGTGAAGCAGGCGAAGTCTCACCCGAGGTACAAGAAGGGGGGGTTACTGGATGTAGGTGTCTATAACCAGGATGGGACATGAACTTGTGATAATATTACTTCGCAGAATGTTTTGTTAATGATTAGGAAGTGATATGCATTAGTTTATTAATCCTATTGACTCTACAGAACATAATCAAAGATAGATCGACACAGTAACAACATATAATTATATTCCCTAATCACTTAGTGTTAGAAGTTAAATCTAGCATCCGTTTACGCTTAAAGTGCTTAAGCAACAAAGGATCTATCCATTACACATCATAATCAAGCACTAAGAAGATTCATAACAGAATTAACATAGCACAAAGAAAACCATGAGACGCCAGATATACGTGGTTTACCCTAGGGTGGGGCTACATCCACAAACCTCTTCGCCTCTTTATTATTCACTGGAATATTACATTCATTCACTCTTGTGCACTAAGCCACAGATTCGAGCTTCACACAAGCCTGGAGATCTGCGCACTAAGCGTTAGATCCTCCTTCCAAAACTAGGTCAATGCATAGAGCCAACTCTCTATCGAGAAAAATCCTTAACGCACATACATTCCTTTGCACAAAGAAACCCAAACTACCTTCACTTAGCTTCTTCTACAATACATTCTTATTTATTTATATTTTACAAACCCTTACGATAATAACTAAACATGTGAAAACCCCATGGGCCAACATCCCATAAACCGGTTAAAAAACCCTAGAGGACCCTTTACTGGGTTCACTTAACCCTCAAAATTGGTGAGATCCATGATCTCAGCTCCACTTGGGTGCTCCTTCTTCGACCAATGTGTCGAAGTCCCAAAAGTGAGCCAAAACTGACCAAAGTTTCCCCAAAACTTGGTCGAGGGCCAATAGCCCCCCAACACTCACCTGTGACTCATATTGAATCACTCAGGTGTAGATAATGCTTCTTAGAATGCCTCAAAATTAATTCGAGCTGCCTCAACTTGCTTCCTCTCCTGAGCCTCCTTCTTAGCGAGCTCTTGGATTGTGTGCTCTGTAAAATTCCCTTCCATGTGTTTTTCTATTGCTATGACTACTTGATCTAATTGTGAGCCCTATCCATCAATCTCCTCGAACACCTTGCAAGCTTCATCCTGCATAGGTTGTAGCTTATGCATTACTTCTATTACCTCACCCTGGAGGGTAGTGATCTACTGTTGTATTGTGCACTACTCCTAGGATATCTTCATTCTTTCCACCGTGGTGAGAAGCTTCATCTTTCCTACAACGTAAATGGTTGTTGTTGCACCTCATGTAACTGCGCTTCTAGATTCCTTAGCTTTGGATCCTCGACAAGGCGTTCATATGTATAAGCGCTTCTATCACTTAATTGTTTACATTCGGAGGTGAGAGTTCTTATAATTTATATTTTATTTTTGGAAGTCTCCTCCCTCTAGTCATGCACCTCTTGTGGGGTGCTCGGTATTGTTTGGGCCTCTAGTTTAGTTATCCTAGCCTGAAGTTGTTGGAGGGTCTCTATGAGCTACACTACGTGAGGTTCGACTGAATCTTACTCCTCCTATGTCAACCCTGGCACAGAGTGACATGTTTTGATTACCACTTCTTCGACCATGGCCCGCTCTGAGAGAACCTACTCTTTTTCCCTCTATAGTTGGGTTTCTTCCTCCTGAAGCTCTACTTTCTCACTTTCATGGGAAGCTACATTGTCTTGTGTTGCTCATAATTGTACTAGGACTTCATCTTTCTCCTTTTTCAAGGATTCTATAGCCTTCTCCTTCTCTTCCTAATCTATCTGGAACCGAGATTCTATTGCATCCACAAGCCTTCTTAAATGGGTTGGTTCATCCCCCAATTCTGCATTATGTGATGAGGAAGGTGCAGATGATGCAGTAGGTACTACGTGGACCAAGTGAACAACTTATTTCACTTCCTTCAATTATATCTCGATCCCTCCATATAAATCCTCTTTCTTCTCTCCATATCTCTATAACATGTCTACAGAGGCATCCTCTATAGCTCCACAGACCAGACTGATGTCGTCATCGGTGAGAATGGCCTCCAACTATGGCTTATTAGTGCACGTTTTCTTCCTTGTTGAAGGTTTCTTCGAAGAAATTCTCCTCTTTTCTGGTGTCACTGTTCGAATAGGGGGATCTTTAGGTGGTGTATATTTTCCTCCTCTTTTCTCTTCATCTCCTCCTCCTTGTCCTTCTACTTTGTCTTCTCCTCCTCCTGGCGAGTCAAACCCGTTATCTCAAGAACCATTGTTCTCTTCATCACTCTCTATGTCCTGGACTTCAGCCTGTTTTTTCTGCTTCTTTGTCCCACTGGACTGTCTAACATGTTCAACTCGTGTAACTATAGGGCTTACTATGGTTTCAGTGTCAGATAATTCTACATCAGCGACAGGTGCAAGAAATTCCTCTGGTGACTCCTTTGTAATATGCTCCATATCTTCATTTTTCAGCTTGTAGTATGACTATAATTCTTCCTGGTGTTCATCTCTTCACGCGATGATGTAGATGAAATGGCTATCAACGCGGAAATTTGATATGGGTTAGTACTAATGTAGGTTGCATGGTTTCATACACAGGAATGATTCAATGGAGATCTTCAACTGCTGGTAATATCCATGAAACACGGAATTAGACTGCCACTGCTTCGTCATGTCATTGGTATACCACGGAGTGGAAAACCGAGTGGCCAATGGCTCTGAAGTTTCGATCTCTCGAAAAGTGGCTCCTTCAGAAATTTTCCAAGTGACAAATGAGATAAAAAAAGATCAACCAACTGTAATGGAATTCATATACAAAGTCCTGGGATTTGTGGAAATCCTTCTCTAGCTCGTTTACAAGGTAGTTCACCCAGTTCATCTACATGCCATCCACACACTTTCCTACGAGGTCCACCATGAACCCAGTGACCTGCATGGGGTAGTTCTTCCTCACTATATTGCCAACTAAGAGTTGACAAGCAAGGTGCACTACTCCATCCTGTATAGAGGCTACCTTGTAACCTCTCTTTCCTTTCTCTACCTCTCCATAATCTTATTTGATGCGTTGTGCTAACAAATGGTCTAAGGCCTTCCCTGGATAAAAATTTTGAGGGTCGGGACCCTTCACACTTAAACCTGTGATCTGGTGGATCAATGTCGGATCCATATTAATCCTTTTGTCGAGCCATAAGTATACATCGTGATAACCCAATAGAAGGAGTTTAACACAAGAATTAACCTTCTGGTGACGGCCAAAATGCAGGATCTTCATTACGTTCAACACGGTGGACTACTCCAACCCCTTAATCCATGGCTATGATATGAGGTGAGGTTTCTTTCCGATTGTCTTCGCTAAGTAGTGTTGGGGAGCTAACATGGTGTATTTATTCTGGTCTCCTAAGTTGAAGTCGTTGTTCTTCAACAATGGGATCTTTCCTATCTGACTCCCGACTATGCGAATTCCTTTCAGAATATACACAGTGAACAAGGAGTACTCAAAATCTGGAGGGATACTTTCAAGGTCAACAACACCAGCCAGAGGTGAAATATCTTTAGGTAGGATCGATGGGATCTGCTTCGCGTTAGCCAAATCACCATGGTGCTTACTTCATTGTTTAGTTGCAGGGTTGACATGGCTAGAATGATGTCCAGTCGAAGGGGAAGCATGCATTCCCTTAGTCGACGACGCCTAGATACCTTTGGATATCATTCAGTTGACCATTAGATTATTCATAACTTCCTCGACGTACTTCTCCAATTCACTAGGTTCACACGACATTCTAGATTTTAACAGACAGGAGGGGTAGACAAACGAATATGTGAGGTAGACAAACGAACAGGCGAGGTCTAGTTTCAGATAGCATAGCTCTACACTTGGACAATTCTCTGCTCAGCTCAGTCAATCACGGGTAGCAAAAAGTGGTCCCAACGCAATGGACGACCAGTTAAATAAGAGGGTAATCATGACAGATCTTCCAATGGCCAGGAAATGCTTCCATCAATCTAAATCTATCCTTTATGGCATAGTCCCAACATCCAAAAGCGGTCCATAATCCCATAAATTCATTTTCTAACCATTCTAGAGCATCATTCTAATGGTCGGGGTGCCTCCAATGGTCATATAACTTCGCCAAGGCGAAGTCCAATTCTGTGCAGACCTACAATTCCAGCGAGGTTCAAATCCTATGAACCTACCTCCTGCGAGGTTCTAGTCTGTGAAGTCTTCCATCTGGTTTTTGTAGCTTCTTATATATTTTCCAACTTAGCCTTCCTTTTATTGAGCTTCCTTTCCTTCTTTCATGTTATCCAAGTTTCTCTAACTGTTTCTAGAATCCTCTTTCCATTTTTATTCTTATCTTCCCCTAGCGTAGTGGCTTCGCACTGTTGAGGTTCCCTCAAAGATTCTAAAGTTAATATCTCTTTTCTTAACATTTCCTAAGTGGGCATACTTCTTTCTTGAATAGATAGGTTCTTCAAGCCTTCTTCCATTCTTTCAACCTTGATAGCTAATTCTCTTTCTTTCTGTCCCTTTGGCGTTCTTACTTTCTTTTCTTTCTTTGACTTATCCTCTCGTTCTTTTATTAGTCAGTCTATTTTCCTAGCTATGAAATCCCTTAATTCTTGATTTTTCTTTTCTATAGCTTCTTCCTCTTCTTTCATTCTGATCTGATCCTTCCCAATCCAAGTCTTACCTAACGACAGTCGGAAAGGGGCATTGTTCAAACTCTTCTTCAGTCGATGTTCCATGAACAATAATATGTACATTAGTTACTCTTCCACCTAAATTTATCATCTTACCCTTAAACAAGAATATACTTCCTAAAGAAGGTACCATAGTAGGCTTTCCAAAAATTTCCCAAGTTTATTCTATCATAATATTTACTTGTGTTTCTTCATCCAAGACACAATCTATGTCGAAGTCTTATATTCTTACACTTATGTGCTTCTTTTCTTTCAGGATTTTTGGTAAAATGACATCTTTATGAACATCCATCATTTATTTCAACTGTAATATCGTAGTCTGAATTTCTTCTAACCCTTTCTCTTTATGACTTTCTATCATGTCCTTAGTCTCTTGACTTTCTTCATAGTTTTCTTGTCTCATGTTCATCCCTTCAACTTTAGCAATAATCCTTCGACAATCCTCAACCTCATGACCAACAACCTTACAACAAGGATAAATAGGGCCTACCTCAAGACATTCCTTATCAATATGTCCTGACCTTCTGCAATTATAACACAATGTCAATCCTCTTTTTCTTTTAAATGTTCCCCAACCTTTTATGTACTACGCACTTCCCCTAGGCTCATAGTGTTGGATCTGCAATCTGCAAAAATTATTTCTAGGTTCCTACATCGACTTATTAGTCCAAAAACTCTTGATATCCATATGAATAACATATCTTTCTTTATTTCCATTAAATTTACTGAAATCAACTCTTTCTTTCAATTTCTCCCTAGCCTTCAGACTAGGATATAATTTATTAAACATACGTAAGTTCATGTTTTCAAAACAAAAACAAATTTCACTTATCTTTCTCTTTCCAAAGAAAAAATCTTGCTTCTTTAGGATCTTACCTCTTTTCTTCCTATCATCTTACTTTCTTAGCACAAAGCTTTGCAATTCAAGTAGAGTACTATGCACTTCAACAACAGATCTACATGCAGAGCTTCTCTTTTTGTTTACTTCAATTCCCTGTAATCACAGTTCCAGGTCCTGACAACTGAACCATTTGTTGTCACAAGGGAAGACCCAGGGTTCAACGCTTAACAGTGCACCAACAAAACCCTGACTATAGGACATTTTGGCAACACCAGTGAAGCAAGTGAAGTCTAACCCGAGGTAGAAGCAGGGGGGGTTACCGGATGCAGATGTCTGTAACCAGGCTGGGACACAAAACTATGATAAGAGTACTTCGCAGAATATTCTATTAACACTTAGGAAGTGATATGCATTAGTTTATTAACCCTATTAACTCCACAGAACATAATCAAAGATAGATCAGCACAGTAACAACAGATAATTATATTCCCTGAGCACTTAGAATTATAAGTTACATCTAGAATTCTTTTACCCTCAAATTACTTAAGCCACAAAGGATCTATCTATTACACATCATAATCAAGCACTAAGCAGATTCATAACAGAATTAACACAGCATAAAGAAAACCATGAGACACTAGATATACGTGGTTCACCCCAGGGTGGGGCTACATCCACAAGTTTCTTCGCCTCTTTATTATCCACTAGAATCTTACATTCATTCACTCTTGTGCACTAAGCCATGGAGTCGAGCTTCGCATAAGCCTAGAGATCTACGCACTAAGCACTAGATCCTCCTTCCAAAACTAGGTCAATGCATAGAGCCAACTCTCTATCAGGCAGAAAGCCTTAACGCACATACATGCCTTTGCACAAAGCAACCCAAACTACTTGCACTTAGCTACTTCTACAATACACTCTTATTTATTTATATTTTACAAACCATTATGATAATTCATAAACATGGGAAAACCCCATGGGCCAACATCCCATAAAACCATTACAAAACCCTAGAGGAACCTTTACTGGGTCCACTTCACCCTCAAAATCGATGAGATCCACGATCTAAACTCCACCTAGGCGCTCCTCCTTTGACCAACGTGTCAAAGTCCCAAAAGTGGGCCAAAACTGACCAAAGTTTCCCCAAAACTTGGTTGAGGGCCAACAGGCCCCCAACACTCACTTGTGACTCGTCTCGAGTCACTTAGGTGTGGACAATGCTTCTTCAAAATCCTTGATCTTAACTCGAGTTGCCTTGACTTTCTTCCTCACTTGAGCCTCCTGCAGAGCGAGCTCATGGATTGCATGCTCTATAACAGGCCCTTCCATGCGTTGTTCTACTGCGATGACTACTTAATTTTATTGTGAGCCCTATCCATCAATCTCCTTGAACACCTTGCAAGATTCATCCTGCACAGGTTGTATCTTCTGTGTTACTTCCATTACCTTACCCTGGAGGGAAGTGATCTGTTGTTGTACTGTCTACTACTTCTGGGATCTCTTCATTATTTCCACTACGTTGAGTAGCTTCTTCTGCACCTGCAATGAAAATGCTTGTTGTTGCGCCTCCTATAACTATGCTTCTAGCTTCCTTAGCTTTAGATTCTCGACGAGGCATTCATATGTCTGGGTGCTTCTATCGCTTAAATTTTTACATTCTGAGGAGAGGGATCTTATAATTTATACTGTGTTTTTGACAGTCTCCTCCCTCTGGTCATGCACCTCCTACAAGGTTCTTGGTACTGTTTGGGCCTCCAGTTCAGTTATCCTAGCCTGAAGCTATTGGAGGGTCTCTGCGAGCTTCACTACTTGATCTTCGACCAACTCTTCCTCCTCCTGTGCCAAGCATGGCATAGAGTGACATGATTTACTTACCACTTCTTTGAACATGGCCCACTCTACAAGCAACTTCTCTTTTTCCCTCTTTAGCTAGGATTTTTCCCCCTGAAGCTCTGCTTTCTCGCTTTCATGGGCAACTACATTGTCTTGCACTACTTGTAATTGTACTAGGACTTCGTCTTTCTCCTTTTTCAAGGCTTCTATAGCCTTATCCTTATTTTCCTGAGCTCTCTGGAAGCGAGCTTCTATTTCATCCGTAATATTTTTTAACTGGGTTGGTTTGTCCCCCAATTCTACATTCTATTATGAGGAAGGTGCAGACGACGTAGTAGGTACTGGGTGGACCAAGCGAATAGATTTTTTCACTTCCTTCAATTCTCTCTCGATCCTTCCATACAACTCCTCTTGCTTCTCTCTGTATCTCTGTAACATGTCTTCAGAGGTGTCCTCCATAGTTCCATGGACCAAACTGATGTTGTCATTGATGAGAGTGGCCTCCAACTGTGGCTTATTAGCGCATGTTTTCTTCCTTGTTGAAGGTTCCTTGGGAGAAATTTTCCTCTTTTGCGGTGTCACTGTCCCAACAGGGGGATCTTCAAGTTGTGTATCATTGCCTCCTCCTTGCTCTTCATCTCCTCCTCCTTATCCTTCTTCATCTTCTTCTCCTCCTCCTAGCGAGTCAGACTCGTTATCTCTAGAATCGTTGTCCTCTTCATCACTCTCTATGTCCTGGACTTCAGCCTAATTTTTCTACTTCTTCATCCCATTGGACTATCTGACATGTTCAAATCGTGTAACTATCGAGCTTCCTATGGTGTCAGTGTCAGATAATTATGCATCGATGACAGGTACAAGAAATTCCTCCGGCCACTCCTTTGTAATCTGCTCCATATCTTCATCTGTCAGCTTGTAGTATGACTGAAATTCTTCCTGGTGCTCGTCTCTTCATGCGGTGATGTAGATGAAATGGGGATCAACACAAAACTTTTCTATGGATCGATATTGATGCGAGGTGCATGGTGTCATACGCAGGAATGATTCGATGGTGACCTTCAACTGTTGGTAATATCCATGAAACACGACATTAGACTGCCACTGCTTCGTCATGTCATTGGTATACCACAGGTTAGAACATCGAGTGACCAATGGCTCCGAAGGTTTGATCTCTCAGAAAGTGGATCCTTCATTCATTTTACAAGCGGAAAATGTGATCAAAATGACCAACCAATTGTAATGGAATTCATATCCCAATTCGTGGGCTTCGCGACAATCCTTCTCTAGATTGTTTATGAGGTAGTTCACATAGTTCATCTGCATGCCCTCCACACACTTTCATGTGAGGTCCACCACGAACCCAATGACCTATGTGGGGTGGTTCTTCCTCACTATATTGCTAGCTAAGAGTTGACAAGAAAGGAGCACTACGCCATCCTATATAGAGGCTACCTTGTAACCTCGATTTCCTTTTTCTACCTCTCCATAAGATTCTTTCATGCACTGTGATAACGAATGGTCTAAGGCCTTCCTTGGATAAAATTATTGAGGGTCGGGACCCTTCACTATTAAACCTATGATCCATTGGATCAACATCAGATCCATAATAATCCTCCTGTCAAGCCATAAGTATCCACCGTGATAGCACGACAGAAGGAGTTTAACGCAAGCATTAACCTCCTAATGGCAGCCAAAATATGGGATATTCATCACATTCAACATGGTGGACTATGCCAACCCATTAATCCATGGCTGTGAGACGAGGTGATTTTTCTTTCCAGTTTTCTTCGTTAAGTAGTGGTGGGGAGCTAACCCGGCATAGTTATTCCGATATCCTAAGTTGAATTCGATGTTCTTCAACAGCGGGACATTTCCTAACTAACTCCCGACTATGAAAATTCCTTTAAGAATGTATGCAGTGAACACGGAGTACTCAAAATATCGAGGGATATTGTTGTGGTTAACAACTCTAGCTAGAGTTGAAATATATTCAGGTAGGATTGATGGGATTTGCTTCACCTTAGCCAGATCACAGTGGTGCTTACTTTGTTGTTTAGTTACAGGGTTGACACGATCGTAACGACATTCAGTCGAAGGGGAAGCATGCAGTCCCCTAGTCGACGATGCCTGGGTACCTTTGGATATCGATTTGTCGACCATTAGATTCTTAAGAACTTCCTCGACAAACTTCTCCAATTCACTAGGTTCACCCGACATTCTATATTTTAACAGACAAGAGAGGTAGATAAACAGATAGGTGGGGTAGAAAAATGGACATGCAGGGTCTAGTTTCAGATAGCATAGCTCAGAACTTAGACAATTCTCTGCTCAACTCAGTCAATCACGGGTAGCAAAAAGTGGTCCCAGCGCAACAATCGATGAGTTAAATAAGTGGGGTATCGTGACAGATATTCCATTGGCCAGGAAATGCTTCCATCAATGTAAATATATCCGTTATGGCATAGTCTCAACGTCTAAAAGTGGTCCATAATCCCATAAATGTGTTTTCTAACCATTCTAGAGCATCATTATAATGGTCGGGGCACCTACAATGGTCATATAACTTCGCTAGGGCGAAGTCCAATTTTGTGTGGACCTGTTATTCCAACGAGGTTCAAATCTTGCGAACCTGCCTCCTGGGAGGTTATTGATCCAGATGGGTATCGTTGGATGCCCACCTTTCCATCTAGCTCAAAATAGTTTTCTGGCATTTATGGTAATTTACTATTTTTAGCAGTTTTTTTGGGTCCTGAACTTCTGGGGCCATTTTGAGGCCCTAAACGATGTTTTTTGGGGTATGTTTTTGTCGCAAAATAGCATCTACGATGCTATTTTGTCTTGAGCATTGTAGGCCTCGGATAGATCTTTCCAACGAGCTATCGTGCACCCTAAATGGAGATCGTATGCAATAGTTATGACTCTGGGAAGTTGATGGACTAACTTACCCAAACAGGGCCCACTTGACTTTTGGCGTTTCATCTTCTAGGGTTAGGTTTTTGGTTCCTACCTTCCTTCTTTTGATAAATAAGGCCCTTCGGCCTCTTTTTGTAATGAGCTTGGTCACGGATGAGAGTAGCTGCCACATCTCTTATCAGGGATATGCTACCACCATTCTAGCTATGTATTGTTCAACAGTTTTACATTTTCTCTATTTCATTAATTAATAGAATTGTGTGTTTACTGTATCACTGTGTTCTCTGCAATACTATTCTGCACACTCTATTATTTGCTTCTTACATTTCGTTCCTGCATAAATCCGGATCAGTGGTATCAGAGAAGACTGCTCTTTTGTTATTTTTTCGTGCATGTCACCGACGAGGTCGGGATATAAGGAGTTGGGTCTCGAATTAGTTCAACTCGAGAGAGAAACCCCTCTCTGGCGCAAACAAGCGCCCATGGTGGAGGAAAAACAAGATGACGGAGCAGGAGATCCTATCAAGATGTTGCTCGAGGAGGCTCTCGCGCGACAGCGGAACGATATGATGGACAATTTTGAGCAAATTCTTCGACGGTTGCCGACCGCCATAGAAGGAACCTCGACCAACAATCAGTTTGGAGGACCGACCCCTTTAAAGGTACAAGTTAATTTTGATATTCCCTTATTTGAAGGACAAATAGATGCAGATGCTATGGAAAAATGGTTGAATTAGCTCGAGGGTTACTTCTCAGTCCATAACTTTTCCAACAGAGAAAAGATTACATTTGCACTTCTTAAGGCGGTCCCCCATGTCAAGGATTGGTGGGAAAATCTCTG
>JASDQU010214428.1:0-10417 GCA_032191745.1 Picea mariana | reverse complement strand
AATCAATGGATTCCAAGATAAAATAATGCATCATAAAAATGGGATTGCATAAGCAATCCCCAATCTAAATACAACATCAACAAGAAACATATGACAAATTTTACCGCAATGTTGACAAAAAAAGTAGAAACCTATCTAGGTGTTAAACAATCATTGATAATCATTTTCCTTTTGTTTGTAAGAGAGAGAAGTCAATATAGGACCAAATGTGATAATTGGCTGTATAATGAATAATGCATAATAAATTTAGGAAGTGCATATGGCATCCTCAATGTAACTACAAAGGCAATAAAGTAAATTATATTCCAATGTTACTGTAGCAGTAAAAACCCAATATACAAGACCTTGTCTCACATAATTAATTAGTAAGAATAAATAACCATGGAGATATCCTAAAAAATATTGGATGCTTATAAATTAATGCCTCTAGGAAAAGGAGGAAGCCTCTTCTAGAGTCCAAGGTTGGCCTCCCTCAGAAACAAGAATCTATTGAACTTTACTGGAGACTTTAGGGTTTCTAGTACTAGTACTTATCTGTGAAGATCTATTCAAATTTAAAGTTTCTCGCCTTCTCAATGTACATTATACAATAAATCATAAATTTGTGCACATTCACAAGCTTCTATTTGTGCTCCCATAGAGAAACAATTACTAAAAAAATGTAAGATAAGAAAACATGGTTGTCTCTTGTCTCCCACACATATATAGTCCTTTACAAATAAATTTATTTACTACTCTCTCATATCTTAAGAGTGTAAAGTCATAAAACAATAGTATCTACCTTTAACATTATAATAAAGAGAGCATATCACAAGACTATAAAAGAAAATGCTTTTCAATCTCAAACTTTAAGGAATAATGTCTAGCATAAATTGGTCCAGGGATATGAAACTCTACCTTCAACCTAAGCTACTAGGTATATATTTTAAGTTCTCTTAAACGAAATCCCAAATTGGAACAACTTAAAGTCATCAAAGGTAGTTGAGAAAAACAATTGTGTTGTCCAATGCATAAAAGGAATTCTTCTTCATAGAAAGATAATTTAAATAGCCTGGTTGAAGCAACCCATGTAACTCAAGTATATTCTAGATGGATCTGATAACATTAGATATCTGCACAAATTTATTTCTTTCAAAGAAAGTTACAAATACAACTACAATCTAAAGAAGAAAAGAGACCTAAATCATAAACTTTTGTTTGCAGGTAGTTGATCTAGATTTATCACTCCTTAAGAAGAGAAAAAAGGTAAACATAGATATATTTATGTCTCTTCGATGCTATGCTAGGAATGAAGTGTAAACAATGCAAATAGAATTTGGATCAAAAGATGATTGATAGCTAGATTGGATTGCACCACCTCCTAGCTAAATGCATCGAAAGATTATCTACTAACAATGTATATATTAATGGAGTATGATTACTTAAATTCTTCTTAATGTCTTCCAATTACATATATCCAAGGCTAGGTCCCAAGCCTCAATTGTATAACATTAAGGTTTCACAATATCATAGTCCAACTTGGATGCAATACTCAAGAAATTAAGTTGAAAGCATTGTCTGTCTCTATGTTATAGGGAGGCATACCACTTGCGTAATTGAGGTTGCCATAGTCACGCTAAAAGTTGATCTTATTACATCTTATAAGTAGACATAATAATATTATATAATAAGAGTATATGCAATAAGAGGTCGTGTCAACTTGACAAACTCTACCGAACATATTATTAAATATCCAATTAACTCGATATTAGCAAACAAAAGTTGATATATGGAGTCATTTGGTTCTTATGAACTCTAATATTCTATATTCTTTCTCCATTGTTAGAATCCCTAAATGTCGCTTCTAAAACATTTTCGGTTCATCAAGCAAGCTTGTAATTGATTTCTATGAGCCTCTTATAAAATCTCCATTTAACCTATTTTCTAGATTTCATTGTCACATTACAAGTTGGCACCTTGTGAAACTATATTTTTTATTCCACTCACATTTAATGCAATTGTCCTAGCCTACAATGAGTGCATTATACCATTAGCACCTTCATGAACCATGTAGCCCCATATTCCTGATGGAATTTTTAACATAACAAGTGTTAAAGTTCATCTCTTTGGTCTTTATGCATTTTCAACATAACAAAAAGAAGCCATTTTAATTGCAATAACTTCAACCATTCTTAAAGGAAACCTAAATGACTTTGAGAGTTTGTGATGCGTTATGTCATAATAAACTTCAGTAATGTGGGATTTTGTTGCAAATTTTTTGGGTGGGATGTGATGCAAGAGCATCGCCAACTCATCAAGCGAGCCAACACATCAAGCAGAGATCAGCTGGATAAACAAACCCAAATTTTGAAGTGCTTTGGGATTGTAGTGCAAGTCTTTAATGAAGCCATTTATGGAGGCACATTGTATATTTTATTGGACCTTGAGCCTTAAGCTCTCGTCCTTTGGTAGATAGGAGGCATTTAATAGATTTGATGCTAGTAGATAGGATGTTTAAGTCTAGATTTGATAGTTTAGAGTTCGAGAGGGAAAACGGATATAGACACCCTCATTGTACCATTGTAGGAGAATAGTGAATAGTAGAGGAAGCATTTAGGAGAAAGGAAGAGCAACCAGAGAATATTGTATGAAGAATACCCATGTACAAGCATTTGAATTAATAGAAGGAAGCTTTGATTCAAGCACATGGTTTGTGTTGTTTTCTTTGTGTATTGATGTTATGCTCAGGAGTGTTTGCTTTCTTGTTATGCATTTTATTTTTATATGCTGTGCATGTGATTTCATGTTTCAAACTGAAGTTTGAATGGGAGATGGAATGAGTTTCAATTGTTTCTCTATCTGAGCCAGGAGATTCCTGCAAGGTGTGCAGTTGAATTCATCCGCAAGGAGTGCGTTGATGAAGGCTCAGTAGTTTAACTTTTGTTCTCATTCACCCGGAAGTGGAAGTGGGTTGTTGAAGCCATGCAAGAAGTGCGTAAGGATGAAGAAGAAGTCTCATTTGTTAATCTGAGCAAAGGAGATTGAAGACTGCTGCTGCAGGAGTGCGCAGAGTTGGAAGGATTCAACAACTGGGAAGTTTTTGAATGTTGAGTGCAAGGAGTGCACGCCATTCCCTCTGAAGAATCAGAGTGGGAAAGCTCAGGAGGTATAGAACCTTCGGGATATCATTATCGAAGACTACACAGAAGGTTTCCATGCCAAGAATTCCTTAAGAGGGGGAAAGAGGAATCGACGGTCAAGATTCGTAGAAGGAGATTGACGAAATCCCGTCAGCCGTTAGATCTCGGAAATTTGTGCAGAGTTTAAGCCCTAGCTCACAGAGGAAGAGTCCCGGAGGAGTCATTGGGATATCAAGGTCATCAGGGTTTAGTCAAGGCAGAGAATCGGGACCTTGTGATTCTCGAAATCCCGAGGGAGGATCTCAGCCGTTGATCTCAACAGGACACGTGTCATGCATCAAGGCAGGAGTCGGGATTTAACCCATCAGGGATTTCAGGAGTGTGAAATCGTTGTATGTTGGAATCACGATCCGCGATATCCCGACGGGCGCTCAGAACCGTCCAACAGCAGGGACGCGTGGCGAGAGATCCTGGAGAGTCGGAGTTCGAGATATCGGGGTTTCCGGAGTTGTGAAACTCTTGCATAACGAAATCGTGATCCACAATTTCCCAACATGGTCAGAGCCATTCAATTTAAGGGACACATGTCCGAGGATCCAAAGGAGTCGGGGTTCTATATTTCAGGGTTTCTGCATGCAAAGGAATTGTTGCATTAGAAGTCATGATTTCGTGATACCCGATAGAGCGACGAGGGAGTGGTGACGTGGAGGAGAGAGAGCTCACACTTGCATCGGGGATCGGCATTTCGTGATTCTCTATGACGAGGAAATCACAGTAGTAGAAGTCGCGAAATTCTGAAATGCGATGCTCCCACAGTCAGAGCATTTTAGTGGAGGACAGGTGTCATCCCATATCGGGTTTCGAGACTCGGAGGGTCCTGTGAATTTGTGCAACAGAAATCGCGATTTAGCGATACGCGATTTCCCGATCACCACTGGAGTGTGGGCCATAGGCGCCAAAGCATAGGACAGGTGTCGGAAGGTCGAGCCTTGTAGTGGGTCAATGCTAGGTGGCATTGGGAATCGAAGAATCAGAGATCCCAAGGGTGTAAGTTATACACATTTCAATTCCACGAATTCTGAACTCCGATAAGGGGAAAGGACCGTGGTCTCATGGGCTAGCTGGTCGCATGAGAAAGGAGTTAGCCGGAGGGAGCTAAGAAGTGGAGAAAGGTATCATCAGGGATCAGGAGTCGGGGATCCATGAGAGCAGTGTATCATGACCTCGTAAGCACTGATTTCTTGATAGGGAAAATCCCGATAGGAGTGTGAAGAGGCATTGGTATTGAACCACATCAGGTTTTGGAGAATTCAGAGACCCAAATCTGCGAGTTCAGGACTCGCAATCACGCGAGGTCCAATTTCCCTATAGGGCAAGGGGAGATAGTCAGGAGAGTCTTGTGGGTGTAGAAAAGTCCTGATAAGGGATTTGAAGAGCATTTCAGCTCTTCGGGCTGAAGGAAGAGAAGGTCCTAGTGGGAGTGGATGTGCCCTGGGTGGCGCGTTTGCGTCAAGTGGTATCAAAGCCAGAAAATTTCTCTGTTTTCTGTNGTAGAGAAGAAAAGAAGGTTTCACCATGCCATCGAGGAGAGAAAGACAATCACCTGATCCAGAGGACAAGGGAAACAAGAGAGGAAGAGGAAGACAAGCAGATAATCTGGAAATGGAAAGGCAGATACGTGATCTCTGAGCGAGATTAGAAGATATGGAAGCAGCGCGAAGACGCATAGCCAGTGATGGAGATCTGAGCGACTCTGAAGACGAAGTTGAAGTTGAACAACAAGGAGAAGTTACAGCCGAAGATGTAGCCAATGAGCGATTAATTAAAGCCATCGCCTGAATGAGTTCGAAAACAAATATGGACATTCCAGCTTATGAAGGGAATCTGGATGCAGAAGAGCTTCTAGATTGGATTAGAGCTCTTGACACCTACTTCGATTATGAGGATATCAAAGAGGATAAAAAGGTCAGGCATGCTGTCACACGATTGAAGGGACACGCAACATTATGGTCGGACGAGCTTCAAGCAGATAGACGTTCCAAAGGCAAGAAAAAGATCAAAAGCTAGGATCGAATGATTGCGAAGATGAAGGCAAAGTTCATCCCAAGGGATTATCAACTCACATTATTCAGGAGGATGTAGAACTTGAGACAAAAGTTGATGACAGTAAAGGAGTATACTGAGTAATTCTACAAGCTAAATATCAGAGCAGGTCATCGGGAGAGCGATGATGAAAAAGTTGCCAGGTATATGAATGGCTTGAGATACGATATCCAGGATGAGATGAGTATGACAACCATCAAAATAGTGGAGGATGCGTATCAGATGGCATTGAAAGCTGAAGAGAAGCTTAGCCATAAGCCAACACAGCGAGGCCGAGGAAGGAGCCAGCCAAAAGGTAAGTCAGTTGCTCAAGATAGGTTCCAGAAATCCAAGGACGACTGGAAAAAGCCTCATACTAGAACAAAAAGAGGTGGAAGCTCACAGCAAGGCCAGCATGCTGAACAACGAAGGCAACAGATAGAACAGAGCAGAGGATACGCTGATAATAACACATTTCCTCGTACCAGAGGTAGAGGAAGAGGCAGAGGTGGAGTCATCACATGCTTCACGTGTGGAAAGAATGGACACAAGGCAGTTGACTGTTCAGATAGGAAGAAGGCTGGAGGAGAAGCTCACATCGCCGAGGCACAGAGGCGAGATGATGAAGCAGAAGACACAGAAGACAGAAGGTCACTGATGATGCGTAAGGTTCTCTTAACACCCGAGAAGGAGGTGGAGGACACAGCTCATAGAAACCGACTTTTCAGAACCACATGCAAGACCAAAGACAAGAAGTGCAAGGTTATTGTGGACAGTGGAAGTACAGATAATCTCGTTTCAACCGAGATGGTGGAGAAACTAGAGCTGGAGATGATTGATCACTCGAGTCCATATAAAGTTTCATGGCTATAGAAGGGACATCAGGTAAGTGTCACCAAACAGTGCTTAGTTGACATCAAAATAGGAGGATATAATGATAAAATACTCTGTGATGTTATTCCTATGGATGTATGTCATTTATTGCTAGGTAGACCATGGCAATATGACAGGAACGTAGTTCATGATGGGAAAATGAATACGCATACTTTGAAGAAGAATGGAAGAACACATATGCTACTTCCAATTAAAGATAAAGAAGTAAAACCAGAACCGAGGAATACTGTACTTCTCATGAGTGGGAAGGAACTTCTGGTGGAAGTAAAGAAGAAGGAAGATCCACAATTCTTTGTGGTCAGAAAACCAAAAGTTGTTTTGACCAGCACAAGAGTGGATGATTTGCTGGAAGAAATTCAGGAACTGCTGGAAGAGTTCACTGGCATTGTGGTAGACGAATTACCTCATTCGTTACCGCCGATGAGGAGTGTGAGTCATCATATAGACCTCATACCAGGAGCCAGTTTGCTGAACAAAGCTGCGTACAGGTTGACGCCGCAGGAGAACGAAGAAGTCAAAAGGCATGTGCAGGAATTGTTGGATAAAGGACTGATCAGGGAAAGTTTAAGTCCGTGTGTCGTTCCAACGGTACTGAGTCCAAAGAAAGATGGAGTTTGGAGAATGTGCACTGATTCTAGAGCCATTAACAAGATAACCATCAGGTATAGGTTTCCATTACCACGAATGGATGACTTGATGGACTGTTTAAGTGGAGCCAATTTTTTTTCAAAGGTTGATTTGAAAAGCGGATACCATCAGATTCGCATGAGGAAAGGCAATGAATGGAAGATAGCCTTCAAAACCAACGAAGGACTGTATGAATGGCTAGTCATGCCATTTGGCTTGACGAATGCACCGAGTACCTTCATGAGATTGATGAATGAAGTGCTGAAGGAATTCATTGGTAAGTTTGTCATTGTTTATCTAGATGACATATTGATTTTCAGCAAAACAAAAGAAGAACATATGAAGCATTTAGCTACAGTAATGAAGAAGCTACAGCAGGAGAAGTTGTTGATCAACATGAGGAAATCTTCATTTATGAAGACATAACTCATTTACTTGGGATTTGTCATATCGGTGAATGAATTAAAGAAGGATCCAAGTAAAGTGGAGGTAATTAAAAATTGGCCATCACCGAGAAATATTTTCGAGGTGAGAAGTTTTCATGGACTGGCTAGTTTATACCGAAAATTCATCAGGAATTTCAGTGGAATTAGCACAACAATGATGGATACTGTCAAGAAAAGGCATAAATCTTTTCATTGGACTGAAGAGGCAGAGAAGAGTTTCAACCTGTTGAAACGAAAGATCATGGAATAGTTGGTTTTGGTGTTGCCGGATTTTACGAAAGTGTTCCAGGTGAAATGTGATGCAAGTGGCTTTGCCATAGGAGCGGTCTTGAGCCAGGAGGACAGACCAATTTCATATTTCAATGAGAAGTTGGATGAGGCAAAAGTGAAGTACTCCACGTATGATAAATAATTTTATGCTATCATACAGGCATTGAAGAAGTGGAGGCATTAATTGATCCCAAAAGAATTTGTCTTGTATAGTGATAATCATGCACTGCAGTTTGTGACTCAACAGGAGAAGTTGAATCAGAAACATGCTAAATGGGTAGAGTATATGCAGAATTTTACATTTGTAATTAAACACATTTCAGGTACTGCTAACAAAGTGGTTGATGCTTTGAGCAGGAAGTGTTTTTTGCTGCAGGAGTTTCGAGTCAAAACATTGGGTTTTGAAAATCTTAGGGACATGTATGCAGGTGATGCAGATTTTGCAGAGGCATATGAGGCAGCTGAGAATCCAGTTTTGAGAGACAGAAGCCCATGGATGGATTATTTGATCCAAAATGGATTGTTGTTCATAGGAAATCAACTATGCATTACAAATTTCTCCATGAGGGAGAATCTGTTAAAGGAGAAGCACAGTGGTGGATTGGCAGGACATTTTGTCCACGATAAGACATTTGCAAAGCTAAGCGAAGCATACTTTTGGCCAGGAATGTGGTTGAAAGTCAAGAGGTTTTTTGAAATATGTAGAATTTTCCAGCATTCAAGGGGCAAGAAGCAGAATGCGGGATTCTATCAATCGTTACCCATACCTGAGAGACCGTGGGATGAAATCAGCATGGATTTTGTATTGGGATTACCGAGGATGCAAAGGGGACATGATTCGATCTTTGTGGTGGTTGACAAGTTTTCCAAAATGGCACATTTTATTCCATGCCAGAAGACCAACGATGCGACTCATATCACAAATTTGTTTTTCAAGGAGGTCGTTAGACTTCACGAGTTACCCATAAGTATAGTATCGGACAGGGATATGAAATTCATTGGACATTTCTGGAGGACACTCTGGAAGAAGATGGGGACTAACTTGATGTTTAGTTCTACCTATCATCCTCAGACGGATGGGCAAACAGAGGTGGTAAATAGAAGTCTGGGAGACTTGCTAAGAAGCTTGGTGACAGAGCACCACAGCAGCTGGGACAATGTGTCGTCACAGGCAGAGTTTGCATACAACGACTCAGTAAACAGGAGCACAGGAAAAATTTCATTTGAGATTGTATACGACAGGCAGCCAAGAGGAGTATCTGAACTGAGAGATTCAGAGCAGATAATAACCAAGAGTGCAAGCGCTGAAGAATTCACAGAGGCGATGAAAGAAATTCACAGCAGGGTGAAGGAGTGATTGCTGAAATCAAACCAGGAATATAAGCGCAGAGCGGATCAACATCGGAGACAACTTTAGTTCGAAGTTGTTGATCTAGTTTTGGCACATCTAAGGAAGGAAAGGTTCCCGAGAGGAACATACAATAAGCTAAAAATGAAGAAAATTGGGCCATGCAGAGTCCTGAAGAAGTTGGGAGAAAATGCTTATGCAATTTGAGCTGCCGAATGAGATCGGAATATCTCCGACATTCAATGTATCAGACTTATATTCATATAAGGCTGAGGAAGTAGGAGCTGCAAGTGATGAACAACCAGAAATCCAGTGGTAGAAGTAGATGACGATTGCAGAGAAGCCACAGATGGAGCGTATACTTGACAAGAGAGTGAGCAAAAAGACCAGACGGAAGCAATACTTCGAGTATCTGGTCAAATGGAAGAACCATCTAGTGGAATATGTCAGCTGGGAGACTTAAGAAGAGATTCAAAAGCATGGATAGACCTTGTAGGATCTCATGGATAGGAGCCCATGAAAGTTTTCAAGCTGAGGAGTATGATGCAGGAGCATCGATAAACTCATCAAGCGAGCCAGCACATCAAGCGGAGATCAGCTGGATAAACAAACCCAAATTTTGAAGTGCTTTGGGATTGTAGCGCAAGTCTTTAATGAAGCCATTTATGGAGGCGCATTGTATATTATATTGGACCTTGAGCCTTAATCTCTCGTCCTTTGGTAGATAGGAGGCATTTAATAGATTTAATGATGGTAGATAGGATGTTTAAGTCTAGATTTGATAATTTAGAGACCGAGAGGGAAAACGAATATAGACACCCTCATTGTACCATTGTAGGAGAATAGTGAATAGTAGAGGAAGCATTCAGGAGAAAGGAAGAGCAACCAGAGAATATTGTATGAAGAATACCCATGTACATGCATTTGAATTAATAGAAGGAAGCTTTGATTCAAGCACATGGTTTGTGTTGTTTTCTCTATGTATTGATGTTATGCTCAGGAGTGTTTAATTTCTTGTTATGCATTTGCTTTGTATATGTTGTGCATGTGATTTCATGTTTCAAACTGAAGTCTGAACGGGAGATGGAATGAGTTTCAATTGTTTCTCTATCTGAGCTAGGAGATTCCTGCAAGGTGTGCAATTGAATTCATCCGCAAGGAGTGCGTTGATGAAGGCTCAGTAGTTTAACTTTTGTTCTCATTCACCCGGAAGTGGAAATGGGTTGTTGAAGCCATGCAAGGAGTGCGTAAGGCTGAAGAAGAAGTCTCAGTTGTTAATATGAGCAAAGGAGATTGAAGATTGTTGTTGCAGGAGTGCGCAGAGTTGGAAGGATTCAACACTTGGGAAGTTGTTGAATGTTGAGCGCAAGGAGTGCGCGCAAGTCCCTCTGTAGAATCAGAGTGGGAAATATCAGGAGGTATAGCACCTTCGGGATATCATTATCAAAGATTGCACAGGAGGTTTCCGTGCCAAGAAGTCCTTAAGAAGGGGAAAGAGGAATCGACAGTCAAGATTCATAGAAGGAGATCGATGAAATCCTGTTAGCCATTAGATCTTGGAAAGTTGCATAGAGTTTAAGCCCTAGCTCATAGAGGAAGAGTCCCAGAGGAGTCATTGGGATATCAAGGTC